>SJYC01040833.1:0-51776 GCA_006408675.1 Madoqua kirkii
AGTTCTTCCATGTATTCTTGCCACCTCTTCTTGATATCTTCTGCTTCTGTTAGGTCCATACCATTTCTGTTCTTTATTGAACCCATCTTTGCATGAAATGTTCCCTTGATATCTCTAATTTTCTTGAGGAGATCTCTAGTCTTTCCCATTCTGTTGTTTTCCTCTTCTTTGCATTGATCACTGAAGAAGGCTTTCTTATCTCTTCCTGCTATTCTTTGGAACTCTGCATTCAGATGCTTATATCTTTCCTTTTCTCCTTGGCTTTTTGCTTCTCTTCTTTTCACAGCTATTTGTAAGGCCTCCCCAGACAGCCATTTTGCTTTTTTGCATTTCTTTTCCATGGGGGTGATCTTGATCCCTGTTTCTTGTACAATGTCATGAACCTCATTCTATAGTTCATCAGGCACTCTGTCTATCAGATCTAGGCCCTTAGATCTATTACTCACTTCCACTGTATAATCATAAGGGATTTGATTTAGGTCATACCTGAATGGTCTAGCAGTTTTCCCTGCTTTCTTCAATTTGAGTCTGAATTTGATAATGAGGAGTTCATGATCTGAGCCACAGTCAACTCCTGGTCTTGTTTTCGTCGACTGTATAGAGCTTCTCCATCTTTGGCTGCAAAGAACAGAATCATTCTGAATTCGGTGTTGACCATCTGGTGATGTCCGTGTCTGGAATCCTCTCTTGTGTTGTTGGAAGAGGGTGTTTGATATGACCAGTGCATTTTCTTGGCAAAACTCTGTTAGTCTTTGCCCTGCTTCATCCCACATTCCAAGCCAAATTTGCCTGATACTCCAGGTGTTTCTTGACTTCCTACTTTTGCATTCCAGTCCCCTATAATGAAAAGGACATGTTTTTTTCAGTGTTAGTTCTAAAAGGTCTTGTAGGTCTTCATAGAACCGTTCAACTGCAGCTTCTTCAGTGTTACTGGTTGGGGCATAGACTTGGATTACTGTGATATTGAATGGTTTGCCTTGGAAACAAACAGAGATCATTCTGTCATTTTTTGAGATTGCATCCAAGTACTGCATTTCAGACTCTTCTGTTGACAATGATGCCTACTCCATTTCTTCTGAGGGATTCCTGCCCACAGTAGTAGACATAATGATCATCTGAGTTAAATTCACCCATTCCAGTCCATTTTAGTTCACTGATTCCTAGAATGTCAATGTTCACTCTTGCCATCTCCTGTTTGACCACTTCCAGCTTGCCTTGATTCATGGACCTGACATTCCAGGTTCCTATGCAATATTGCTCTTTACAGCATCAAAACTTGCTTCTATCACCAGTCACATCCACAGCTGGGTATTGTTTTTGGCTTGACTCCATCCCTTCATTCTTTCTGGAGTTTTTTCTCCACTGACCTCCAGTAGCATATTGGGCTCCTACTGACCTGGGAAGCTCCTCTTTCAGTATCCTATCATTTTGCCTTTTCATACTGTTCATGGGGTTCTCAAGGCAGGAAAACTGAAGTGGTTTGCCATTCCCTTCTCCAGTGGACCACATTCTGTCAGACCTCTCCACCATGACCCGCCCGTCCTGGGTTGCCCTGCAGGCATGGCTTAGTTTCATTGAGTTAGATAAGGCTGTGGTCCTAGTGTGATTAGATTGACTAGATTTCTGTGAGTATGGTGTCAGTGTGTCTGCTCTCTGATGCCCTCTTGTAACACCTACCGTCTTACTTGGGTTTCTCTTACCTTGGGCATGGGGTATCTCTTCAGGGCTGCTCCAGCAAAGCACAGCTGCTGATCCTTACCTTGGATGAGGGGTATCTCCTCCCGCCGCTCTTCCTGACCTTCAATCTAATTCAAAATTTTGAGTCTTGTAGAAAATAGAAATGGACCATGATGGTCTCAGCAGAAGTGAAAGGAGGCGGTGCTCACCCAGGCTTATAGGTTTCAGGCCTTCACGGAATTAGGGATGATCTGCAAATATACCTGGGAGGAGGAAATCGGTATGTGACAAGAACCTTGGAAGAGACACAATATGAGTCACGGCCATTAATCAACTCAGCAGGAACCTAAAAAATGTGCTTGATAAAACTGAAGGATCTCAGTTCTCCTTTAAAGGCAAAGGGAAGTGTAACAAGCATCCTGACACTGGGGACACTATGACTAAGTTGTGCATTCTCACCTTCAGTTCCCATGGAAGAGTTTGCACTGCTCTGCACCTCTGTCCCTACCCCAGCACACACATAATCTAGATAAATTCTGTGAAACTTTTTATTGTTTTCTATTATGGGAGTAGTTGTCTGAGGCTGAGAAAATAAAATAGCCTCAAAGTGTCTTCAAATGCTCAAAAAGGAATGCAAATATGAAGTTAGGTCAAAACTCTGCACTAATTAGGGAATTTTGATGAAAACAGCATTGAGCTCATTCTTTAGCCCATCAGATTGGGAAGGCCATGTATCAGATGGCCTTGATGCCTTGCCCATGTCTCCTTGGCTGACCGTAGTTTGCCTGCAGATACTTCATAAACATGCCAACATCTTCCTGTGTCTTAATTTCAGAGGGCATTCTCTGGACATAGGAGAGGCCTTTTCGCTGAATGTGTCAGGTGGGCAGTCACTGAAAAAATAATGCCTGCGAGTGATTCTCAGCCACTGAAGGCTGGTGGATAAATACTTTCTTGCCTTTTATTGAGATAATTCTAAGTTGTGTTCTATGCAGTCTCTCAGAAGGCCTTCACAATAATTGAGACCCACTTGGTGACAGACGTGGGTGATGAACTCATCTCAGATTCCTGAAACTGCCTCAGTTTTAGCGTAGAAAGTCCTGTGTCCCAGGAACTCCTCAGACCTCAGGGATAATTGACTACCCTACTGTAGAAGTAACTGGCTAGTCCGTGTACTCTTTATTGGTTTTTCTCCCTTCCCTGTCTCACTTCCTCATTTCCTCACAGTGATTTCTGGGTTCATCTCCTAGGTAAACTACTTCATATTTGGAATTATGTAGTTTTTTTCAATACCTTCCATCTGCAGTGATTCTGAGTTGTTAGTTAGGAGCCCAGTTTTACACAGTATTGTCTGTCCATAGCATCTAACATAGTATGTGAAGCAGAGTTCATATTCAGTAAACATTAGCCAAATGAATGGACCCCGTATCATCAACCAAGTAGTTTTAACAGACATTATTTGCTGCTGCTTGTCAATGTTGGCTTATTTGTTCCTCTTGAGTTTCCATAGATATCTGCCAGTCACATTGATCAAGTCATAGGTCATTAGGAGTGGTTTTACAAAAATGATGCATTATTGAAATCTTTTACATTTTTTGATCATCTTACTGTTCTCATCCCAACATGGGAGTTTTTTTAAAAAAAAAAAAAACACAGAAATGTAATAATGACAAAAATCAATACCTGAGTAGTAGTATCTAGACAAAATGCTTTTCTGCACATTTTTTTTCTGTTAATCCTCAAAGCAGCCTTGTCATTTTATATATTTAGTCCTAGTTTACAGTCAAGGCTTAGTGTTTGTTCATAATCACACAGCCAAGCAGGGGCCGTGTTTCTCACCACCGCCCCATGTATTTCTCATTGCATTTTGGGCTTCACTGTAACTAGCCAGCACATTCTCCCTGAAACTCACTCTCCCTCATAGAATTCTATGGAAAGCAAATTCTGGAGACAAAACACCTGGTTCACGATGAGTTGCCTTTTGGAGAAAGTTTTTTGCAGCATTTGTTTGTCAAGACTATTAAGTCCTCTCGACAGTAGCATTGTTTGCTATAGTTTCCTCGTAAGTCAATGCTGTACTTGCTCTTAAACACTTGAGAGATTGCAGATCAGTGTCATTCAGTATAATTTAATTTCCTGGATAAAGAAAGAAAACATATATAGGAGGTTTAGGTATACATTTATAGTTGGGTTTAATTTCCTGTTTGCCTTTGTAATTGTGGTTTTCCTTATTTTGCTTATGAAAACTATAATGAGTGTTTGAAATATATTTTGTTCATGTGGATTTTCTCAGAGCTAGCAATTGTATATAAGACAATAATGTCAGCAGGTAATTTCCCTTGTTAATAGCATTTTAGTTTATTTCTACCCTTAAATTTGGTCCCAACACATGTTTACACTGATATATATAAAATAGAAGGAGAATGTACAGGTAAAATCCCCTGAATTTTTTTTTTCTGCCAGTGCTGATTGTGAAGTTTAAGAAAAATTAAAATGGTAAAGAATATTTCAGATGTTAATATCTTAATGAATTTATTTTCATTTTCAATTTTAAAAGTAATATGCACTTAAAAAAATGTATTCTTCTTTGTAGCCCCTTCTGCACCATTGCTACCACATCCACCACTAAGCCATCTGCCTCCCCAGTGATAACCATGCTATAGTTTGAGGGGTGTGTGTGTATGTGTATTTCTGGAAAGAGAGGGGAAAATAACAGATACAGGACACAATACTCATGCCTTTTGAATTTTTTTTGCTCACTTGTATATTGTCATCATCTTTCCTACCAGAAAATATAGCTCGGACTCATGCTTTTTAAATAACCTTTTGAACAGCTTCACAGTGTTTCATAAATGCTTATACTGTAATTTAGTCATTCTCTTTTTTACAGATATTTTCAACATTTGTCTATTATATAGTATTCTGCAGAGAACAACCTCATATGTCTCTCTTTGTGCTCCTAGATGGATTACTATAAAGTTCTAGAAGAATGCCTCATTCACAGGATATGCCTTTTAAAAATGTTGATAGCCTATTAATTACCCTAAAAAGATCTGTGAAATGTGTGTTCTTACCACACAGCGTATGAGTGTGGTCATTTCCTTACACCCTCACAAGCATGAATATTATGAAATGGCTTTTCTTGGTTTCCTGTGAAAACAGGTCCTGAGACAAATATGTGCAGATCAAAAAAACAACCAGAGCTTTGAAAAAAAATCATAATTCCTGTACAATGCTGAGATGAAATCAGTCAGTGTTTTCCTACTAAAAGCCCTTCAATTGCATTTTTAAATCATGGAATATATTCAAGCCATAAAATCAGAGAAGCTTTCTTTCAGCTGTTTAGTTCTATGTGTTATTACCTTCAACTTCAGGTTATAGGGAAGGTTTCACAGAGGAGGACTTCTGACTTAATCTTTGAAGAATGTTCAAGATTTCTCTAGGAGAGAATGAGGACATGGCTTTTTCAGGCAGTGAGAAGTATGCATTTTCTCTGGAAAGTAGTCACGGGTGGAAGGTTAAAAGAGGTGTGTTGAAACTGAAAGTTCATAATCACATGTTATCACTAGCCAAACTTTATGCCCAGTCTCAACATTATCCCAGCACTAAATAAAGTTGGATATATGGGAAGATCTGATTCTGCTTGTTCTTAGTTGATCTCTTATAAACTGGTGTGAATGAAAATAACTCATAGATCTTTCTAACCCCCAAATTCTGACTTCATATCTGTTGCGATGCCTGAAATTTCCATCATTAGGATTATGGCTTTGGTTTAGGATATAGAGAACACTGTTTTAAAGATGTTCATAAAATTGGTGAAGGTGATTAAGTCAGTGACAAAGAGGGTAACACTTTATTGAAAATAGATAACCAACAAGGACCTACTGTGTAGCAAAGGAAATTCTGTTCAACATTCTATAATAACTAAATGGGAAAAGAATTTGAAAAAGAATAGATACATGAGTATATATAACTGAATCATTTTACTGTAACTAGCATAACATTGTTAATCAACTATACTCTTTAATAAAATTGGTGAACATGATTGAGTCAGTGTCAAAGAGGATAACCCTTAACTATGAATTTACTTACTGCAGTTAAGTTGGAAGATTGTAGAGGTTTCTTAGATATTAAAGAGAAAAGTGGGAATGGACTGGAGCAGTGTTCCCTGGCCTGTGATTCCTGAACTCTCATTGGAATCTAAGAACTTTAGGGTCCATTGGAATAATGATGTGAATGATCATAGTATCAATGACTTCTGAAGAGTGCTAAAGCAACAAAAGAAATGGCAAAAAATTATAATTTGTTGAGTGTATATGTGGCCTTACATCTTAACTCCTTCTTAACTCATTTAATCCTCATGACACTCTGTGGGGTTGATTTTATTATTCTCACCTTACAGCTGAGGAAACTGAGACTTGCAGAGGTTAAGCAGTTTGCTGGAAGATCACAAATCTTGTAAACTAGACGCTGAGCTTCTGTTAGTATGAATCCAAAGCCCGTGACCCGAAGACACCAGGTTACCAGGGTGGCAACCAAAACAAACATTGCTGACATCACACCTTTGTGTACATTCAGGCCTGGGTACGGAGGAGGATCAGCCTGAGCAAAGGGCAAGTGGTGGAAGAGCCCTGGCTCTGGGCCCCTTCTGTGGCTGCTGGTTGTGGATGAGTTTACAGGTATCTGGGAACACCCTGGCTCTGTCCGGTTTTCTCTCCCTTTGGAGTTCCTGGGGTGGGTTATGATCTGCAGTGCTTTTCTTGGTCTTCTGTTCCCTGCTTAATGTTTGTTCTGAAAGCTTGCCCATCCTTGCCAGTGGATTGCCATGTCTAAACCACAGGACAGAAGGAGAGACTCTGAAGTGGTGCTAATCAGGGCACTTTAGAGATAGGTATATTTCAGCCTATACTGAGCTACATGTCTCCTGTCGCAATTCTAAGTAGTTCAGTGTAGTGGAAATAGAAAGTTGCTCCTTTATTATCTATAAGCTATGTATACAGTACTTGAAACAAATGAAATCCTATCTCTGTTTTTCTAAATAACTCACATTTTTGGCCCTTATCTGCAGGCCTTATTTCCAACCCTTTAATTATATATCTATCTTATTCCTAGAGTGCTTGTTATAAATGGAAATTCCTGGGTCTTCTCAGGCATGCTCAAGGGGGTAGAACCCTGGGAATATGTAGTTTTTATAGGGTTCCCAGGTGAGATGCTCTAAAGGCCCGCCACCCCTGTGGTTTTTTTTTTTTTTTTTTGCACTGAAGATTTTGAGAGTCATGAGAATAGTGGGATTGACCTTCTTTCACAGATTATTTTAACAAGCATTTCCGGCTGCTCCAGAGAGTAGCTTTGCTTTAGATATTAGTTGGTCATCTTACCTAAGGAGTTATATGTTTTCCTTGGTCTTTGGTTATCCACAGACAAAATACAGATAGTAGTCTTACCAACATATAACATGAGCCCTCAGATATTATATGCACAATGCTGTTATTGAAAGAACAACTACATATTTGGAATACATTCCTCTCTTTTCAGGGAGAATGAGCTGAAGATCCATTAGTCTCTCTCCATTTGGAGCTCATTCATGTCAACTACTCTTTGCCTCATCACTGGGCATTTATCTTTTTATAGTAGCCAATGTACTGTTAATATTGGAGTATGTTATATGATATTCAGATAACCACACCTGAGCTTTATTTTAATTCTTCTTCTGACAGTTCTTAGAATAGAGCCAATTTTTTTTTTTAAAGATTCACATTTGTGAAGTTTTTGCTTCAAGCCAGTTTTCTTTTGCACATGGTATTCTTTCCAAACATCTCCAGCATCACTGGGAATAAACTTGGGAAGTTGGAAAAAACAGGCTGGATTCATACATCAAGTGGTCCTTCAGCTCTCTATATAGGAAGGCTCTCTCAAAACATCACAGAGTAAAGGGTCAGTAGGACCAATTCCATGAAAACTTTGTATTTTGATGATGCTATTTATGTAGTCTTGGTTTAAAATGACCCAGAACTTGATGGCTTTAATTTCTGTATTCCAAGCACCAATAATAATTCAAGCTGCAGCAGTGGTCCTGGGGATGCTTATCCAAACCTGCTGGTCCAAGGTTGCAAGACTATGATGTATTGAGGCTCCAGCCTGCGTAGGTTAAAGATCAGGGTAAAAGGTACCCAAGAGGTCAGGAAAGATGACTCCACTTCCTGTTACTGTTTTTTCCTTCACTTAAAAAGACTTTTTTTCCCCTCAGCTTATTTCTACTTTATAGTTATCTTTGGCTTGATAATTTGAAAATCTAACCAATTGTTTTATGTTGAACATAGCTTGTGCGTTCTGAGCAGGCATGAAGGACTCATTAAGATGCCCTATAAGAGTTCTCCACTGTGGATTCAGGGATAGTTTGTTTTCTAGGCACTGGTAAGGGGAGAAGGAAACCAAAGCAGCTATGGCCAGCAAGCCTCTTGGGTCTAGAAGCTTTCACTGTTCTTGAAACCATTCTCAGAGCCATTTTCCCCACTTCCTGCTTCTCTTTGCCCCCTGAGCCACACTACACATGGCATTGTCCTAAGGACATACACTGTCCGTGCCCCTGTTGGATGAAGTTGGAGATGAGGGCTCAGTTGTGGGATCTTCCTTCTTTGGACACCAAAAGGATTGCTAGAATGAGAACTAACTTACTCAGAACTTAACTCATGAGGGGAATGGAGGCATAATCCTTTTAGATGTGAGCATGAGCGTAGGTGAAAGAGGATATTCAGAAAGACCTCACGAAACCTCTAGAGGGCCATGTAGCATGCATGCTAAGTTACTTCACTCGTGTCTGACTCTGTGTGACCCTATGGAATGGAGCCCACCAGGCTTCTCTGTCCATCTGTCCATGGGATTCTCCCAGCAAGAACACTGCAAGAATATATTTTCTCCTCCAGGGGATCTTCCCAGCCCAGGAATCAAAACTGTGTCTCTTAGATCTCCTGCATTGGCAGGTGGGTTCTTTACCACTAGTGCCACCTGGGAAGCTGCCATATAGCATAGATGAACTAAATAGTGACATATGACTATATTTGAATTCATTTAAACAGGAGCCTAGGAAGAAGGACAAGAACACATTAAAAAGCCATACAGACTGCAGCCTGCCTCTTCAGGCCAGTGATGGCCATTGGCACCACGTTTGTCTGGTTTTTTTTCGGTTGCATTGGGTCTTCATTGCTACCTGTGGTCTTTCCCTAGTTGCCATGAGCTAGGGGCAACTCTCCAGTTTCATTGCACAGGCTTCTCATTTCAGGGGCTCTCTTGTTTGAGGGCACAGGCTCTGTAAGCACACAGCCTTCAGTAGTTGCAGCACTACGGCTCAGTGATTGTGGTGCTCAGGCTCAGTTGCTCTGCACTGTAAGGGATCTTCCCAGACTAGGGATCCAACCTGTGTTCCCCTGCATTAGCAGGGGGATTCCTATCTATCCACTGTCCCACCAGGGAAGTCCATGCCACATTCTTCTTTGCTCAGAAGACCATTTGCAAATCACGGCCAAAGTTATTGAACTCTCACCATGTGGTAGTCTTCTTAAGCCTCATAGCAAACTCTAGTGGTAGTTTCCTCCTATAGTCTCCCTTGCACAGATGAGGAAATTGAAGCTGAGAATATTAACTCTTGTAAGATCACACAACCAGCAGAGATGGGTTGCCTGATTCTGACCCAGGCTATCCCACTTTAGACTTTATGCTCCAGAACTGCAGTGTATCTCCTTAGGCAGGAAAACTGGGGAAACATGCAAACAAATAAATGTGAATGAGTAGGCCTGAATTGTTTTCATGGGATTATTTGAAAAATTGTTTGACTGCATTGATTTCAGAGCTGGTAGATAGAAATTTAGGGCTCTAAAATATAAAGAACCCTTCTAGAATTCTTTATTTGCAGCTGGTGAAAGTAAGTTGCTTTGCCAAATACTGCCCATTGCTTAACTTTCCAGAACTAAATGAATAGGCAACATTTATTCACTTGATTTCCTGAAGACTAAAATGATCCAAGATGTTTTGTTATCCCCTATTATTTGGTATTTTGCTAACTACCACCTAATCTGTTGTATATTTTGTGTTGGCCCTGAGTATTATCTATTTGGGTAAGAAATGTGGTGGGAATAAAAGTACTTTATTACTGAGATGTCCTTCTGCCCGCAGAGGAGAATGTCATCTATGACTATATCATGACTGTTTCCTCAGTGGATGAATAAATGTTCTTTAGACTCATAACTCCATTTATTCATCCCTTCTCATTCTTAGGTACTTACCATTGGTTTGCCTTTCCTTGATCATGATTTCCTGTTTAGCCATGATGAAATTACTGCCTGTATTTCCTATTCAACCCTTGAAACTTAGATTTAATCTGTTAGAACAGTGTTTACATTTCCTGGTTGTTTTTCTCCTTCAGTTAACCCTGGATAATTATATATTTAGCCTTTGCCCAATGGAGAGGGTTGTGTGACATCTACCCCAGCTAAACTTGAAAGGTTTTTCCTTATCTACCCATTGCTTTCAAAACAGATTTGGTCTGGATTTTCTTTCCTAAATTCTAAGCTGGATAATATATCAAAATGTCATTCATCTTTGAACTCCAGAGGCTCAAAACCCTACTTGGCAGGTGCTTAATAAACGTTTGTTAAATGAATGAGTGCAAGATGGATTAAAGATTAGATTCTTCAGGTAAAGTACTTCATATACAGCTACCAGAGGGAACTTTCCTATTCTTCAGTATTTTGTTCTGTCTTGGAGGTCTACCGTGGCACTGCATTCCATATATTGTTTTATGATGCTGATTTGCATGGGTCTGTATTGTGCACTAGAGTTGGTGGTTATGTTTGACAAATAGGAGGACTCTTTAAAGCACTTTCAGTGGTTAAAACATATTTCCATGACAACTCTTGTTAGCTTCCTTTTTTTTTTTGAGACCTGATCAGACTGTCATATCTCACATATTTGAATTTTATACGACTTCTCCTTTCATGCATATCATTTGGTAATTTCTCTGTGCAAGTGGGAGAGCCAGGTTTATAGTTACTTGTATATAAGTGTATATAAGTGGGACAATTTTGAATATGTTACTCATAAGAATAGAACTAAATCTCATGGATTTTACTGTCTGACACTTTTGAGCAATATTCAGGGGAAAAGTTAACCAAAATAGTTGACTGAATTGATTAATGAATTTTAATATAAATGTGCAGCTTATAGATACAACTTGACAGATCTAAAATTAATATACTAAGGTTGAAAAAAAATCTCTGCAGCAATAACTTCAGTGACTTATCTTTCCTTGATTAGGATCTTCTACATGGTTCTTGAAGGAAGTTAGTGTTCTTTCAGTGTATATGAAAATCACTCAGTTGTATCTGATTCTTTGTGACCCCATGGACTCATACAGTCCATGGAATTCTCCAGGCCAGAATACGGGAGTGGGTAGCCTTTCCCTTCTCCAAGTGATCTTCCCAACCCAGGACTCCAACCTGGGTCCCCTGCACTACAGGCAGATTCGTTACCAGCTGAGCCACAGGGAAGCCCAAGAATACTGGAGCTGGTAGCCTATCTCTTCTCCAGGGGATCTTCCCGGCCCAGGAATCGAACTGGGTCTCCTGCATTGCAGGCGGATTCTTTACCAACTGAGCTATTAAGGAAACCTCTCTTTATCAGGGAAGTCCCCATGATAAAGTATCAGTGTATAAGTAGGATTTATCTGCTCAATGTTTATTCCTGTGCAAACCATTAATAATGAGTTATAAAGATAATGGGCATGTTTTGTCAGCAGCTACTGAGCACTCAAGAGGCATCCTGGGTCCATGCAGACATAATATTTTCTTCTATGTCTCTATGCTAATCTTACACAGGATAAAAACTATGGGATTAAGTACTCAAATAAACAGTTTCCATGCCAGTTGGAGTATAAAAAATATTGCGTGGGAATGTGAAATCTGGATTTTAGATTTTATTCTGTACTAACAAGCTATATGATCTTTAGAACAGTTTTTCACCTCAGGCCTCCATTTACTTACCTGTTAAGTTAAAATAAAGGTTGAACTAAATAACCTCTCATGATGCTTCTAGCATGGACATGCAATGAATCAAATCCATTTCACTTATATACCTGAGTCTAGAAAAGTATTATCTTCTTGAGCAATGGAAAATTGAGCTACTCTGTATGTAGCAAAAGTGAACCTGAGGCTCTGCATTGCCTTTAATTCAATCAGTACACCCTGGACACTGGTTCCTGGGAACATAAAAGATAAAGTAGTGAATAATGGTGCAATAACCACGGCAGTGTGATTAATGCTCAGTTACTAGGTTCCAGGCAGTATGCTGTTTTCAGGTATTTTCTTATTTGTTCTCACCATAATCCTGGGAGGTAGAATTTTACTTCTGAGAAAATTGAGGGCCAGAGCATTTATTAGTAATAGTTTGCTGAAGAGCTTGAGTCTGGTGATTGTCTGAACCAATATTCAGGTCCAAATTTTGCTTCATTGTAACCTCCAATCATGATCTCTAAGTTCTACCACCTCTGTATGCAAAACTCATTCTCCTGATATTTAACAAATAGTTACTGTAAGACACCAGGTACCAGGCACTGTTCTAGAATCCCCACAGTTGATGGGGATAGATTACAAAACAGACAAAAAGTTTCCTTTTTGCAGCTTACATTCTAACAAGAGAAGATAGTATCAGCAGATGTACTAAACAAATGTGTTACATGGTATTTTAGTAGGTGGTTAAGTCTGTGAAAAAGAAATCAAGCTGGCTGAAGGGAGGCGGAAATGTGTGTGAATGGCATGGGGTGGGTTGCGCTTTTGGTTGGGGTGATAAGGGTGGGCATCTTTGGGATGATAAATTTTGATCCAGGACCTGAGGTGGATGAGGAAATTGGTTATATGAATAACTGTTAGAAGAGCATTCTGGGAGGAGAGAACAGAGTGCTCAGTGGAGAATGCGCCTGGGTTTAGCAGTTGGGTTATTTATGACAAAGGAAATAACTACAATAAAGAGAACATTGAGAACCTAATTTAGACACTTCCATTCCTGCTCATGGTTAGGTTTATTTATATTATAAGCAGGTTGAGTTTTTTTCTTTCTTATCAGCATTTTCCATCCTGCTTACCCAATAGTCTACTTGAAAAGTCTCTTTCCCACAAGAGGCTTTTCAGTCTTCATTTTACTTTGCTCTAATGTAGCAGTTCTCAAAACTTTCTGACCTCCAGACATTTTATACTCTTAAAAGTTGTTGAGGACTCAGAGCCATTGTTTACATGGACTATATATATTGACATGCACTATATTAGAAATTAAAACAGAAATGAAAATGTTGATTTATTTAAAATAATAAACCTGTTGCATGTTAGTATAAATAACGTGTGTGCTCAATCACTTAGTACAGTTCAGTTCAGTTCAGTTGCTCAGTTGTGTTTGACTCTTTGCGACCCCATGGACTGCAGCATGCCTGAGTTCCCTGACCAACTCCCGAACTTGCTCTAACTCATGTCCATGAAGTCAGTAATGCCATCCAAACATCTCATCCTGTTGTCTCCTTCTCCTCTTGCCTTCAACTTTTTCTAGTGTCAGAGTCTTTTCCAGTGAGTCAGTTCTTTGCATCAGGTGGCCAAAGTATTGGAGCTTCAGCTTCAGCATCAGTCCTGTCAATGAGTATTCAGGACTGATTTCTTTTAGGATAGAAGTACTTCAACTTTAACATGGATCTAAGTCATCTGGGGATTGTGTTAAAATGCAGATTTCAGTTTCTTCCATCCAGAGAAGGACCTGGGATTCTGTATTTCTTCCCAACTCCCACGTGATGCTGCTGCTGTTGATCTGCAGACCACACGTTGAGTTGCGAGGATCCAGGTGTTAAATCAGACTTCTTTTTTTTTTTTTTTTAAATCAGACTTCTTAAAGATGAGTTGCCTCTGCACTTAGAGCTAATGCTGCCCTACCCAGCACAGGCACGCCTGCTTCATCAGATGATCCTGCATGAACTATGCATCATCAGATGATTAGGGACAGATAAAGCCTCAAATAAAAACAGGGGCAGTGCCACGCTCTCAGAGCAATCCAGAGGCCCTTATCAACCACCTGTTATGATGCTCAGTCTTTACCCAACCCCTTGCCTAACAATTTTGGTGGCTTCCTAAGGACCTAAAAACACAATTCAAACTTTTACCCTGCTTCATGAGACCCTTAATATCCAGGCCTCTGTGGACGTCTTTGATCTTAACTTTGATCATTTCTCCTCATTCACTGTGGCACAGTCACAGTGACAGCATTTTAGCTCCAGAAGGTCCTTGAATTCTTATTTTATTTGGTGATGGCCTGTCTAGTAGGTTTTCTCATTGTTTGCTTGGGATGCAGTAAAGATACAGGCTCCAAACAGAATTTTGTAAATAATTTGATGAAGTAATAAAGTTGTAGGAAACATGAAATATTTGTGCATGTGCTCCGTTGCTCAGTTGTGTCCAACTCTTTGCAACCCCATGGGCTATAGCCCACCAGGCTCCTCTGTCCATGAATTTTCCAAGCAAAAATACGGAAGTGGGTTGCCATTCCATTATCCAGGGTATCTTCCTGACCCAGGGATCAAACCTGAATTGGCAGGTGGATTCTTTACCAACGAACCACCTGAAAAAAAAAAAAAAAAAAACAACACACCTGTTTGGTCAACAAATGTTTCCTGCATACCTACGAAGTACCAGGCAATTATTTTAGGCATTTAAGTCCTGTCAGTGAACACAACAGAGATTTCTACCTTCATGGAGCATAGACTCCTGAATGAGAGGCAAACAATAAACAATAAAAAGGCTAAGTATATCAGGTAGTGCTGGTTGTATGTAATGTTTGCTATGGAAAAACAGTAGAGCAGAGCAAAGGTGTTGAGAAAGAGGGGTTCAGATGGGAGAGAGAAGATGACATCTGAGCAAAGACCGGAGGATGTGAGATGGCATCTCACTCAGATGGTACTGGTACAAGGGTCTTCATGCCTGGCATGTGGGAAGCACAGGCAGGAAGCCTACTAGACAGGCCATCACTAATGAAAATGAGAATTCACGGGCCTTCTGGAGCTGAACCCTGTCACTGTGACTGTGCCACGGTGAATGAGGAGAGATGATCAAAATCAAGATCAAGGCCAGGGTGACTGGAGCATAGAAAGTGGGCAAAGTGTCCAGCAGGTAAATGAGTATGTGTGTAGAACAATCTATTTTAGGTTTATATTTATATATATATATATATATATATATATATATAAATTTTGAGTGGGGAAGATTCCCTGGGGAAGGAAATGACAGCCCACTCTGGTATTCTTGCCTGGAGAATCTCATGGACAGAGGAGCCTGGCAGGCTACAGTCCATGAGGTTGCAGAGTTGGATATGACTGGGCAACTTTCACACATTTCAAAAGTTAATTACTGAGTAGGGAACCATTAAATGTTTCAGGCTTGTTTTCCCTGGCTTATACTTTCTTAGAAATGTTAGGAAGAAAGGTGTTTCAATCTTTAAAATTTTATAATCTGTAAAAATTTAAAGTGATTTAAATTGGGTACTGGCAGAAATTGAAGAGTGAAATGAAAGAGGTTTTGCTAAGATGACCCAGTCACTGATACTTTTGTTTCCTGCTTGCAAAGCAGGGCAGAGAGAATCTAAGTGAATATTTAACATCTTTACCCACTTCCCCTCCCTCAAAGAGCTGCTTCTGTCTTGGCAGAATGGAGAAGTCACTTTGATAGAGCCTTAGGTTCCAGTCAAGGAGGAGTTGCCCTCTCTGATGCAGGAAGCGACTGCCCTAGTCTGCTGGGGATCTCTGCTGTCTCTGAGTGGTGGGCCATCTAGAGAGTAGAAATGCCTAGTGCTATGTTGAATGGTACACAAGTGCTCCATGAGACACTGAACCAGCAGCTTAAGCATCACCTGGAAACTTGACAGAAATGCATATTCTCAGATCTGGGGCTAAGGGGCCGTGGGTGCTAGCAACTCTTGCTATGCATTGGAAACCCTGAGGAATTTTAAAAAGCAAAACAAAATGAACAACTATGCCATGGCCTCTGTATCAGAGATTCCAATTTAGTTAGTCTAGAGATAGGCCAAGGGCAAAAAAGGCAGTTGTATTTTTAATTCACGCTTAGTGATTCTAACATGCAGGATCACTGTGGTAGACCATATTTTTCTCAACCTCAACACTACTGACATTTTGAACTGGATAATTCTTTGTTGTGGGAACTGTTCTATGAATTACAGGATGTTTAGCAGGGTCCCTGGCCTTTATATAGCAAACGTCTATCAAACCACTGCTCTGTCTGATTTATGACAGCCAAAAAGTCTCTAGACACTGCCAGATGTCCCTAGGTAGGCAACATTGTCCTAGTTATGAACTGTTGCTCCACAGAAAGTTCTCAACATTTAGTGAAGAACTGCCAGTAAAATTATCATGCTTGTCTCATGTGTCATTTAAAAGATTTTAGTAGCCACATGAAAATAGACAAAATAAAACCTTACACCCATCAGTATGGCTGTCGTTAAAGAGATTGCAAATAAAAAATGTTGGTAAGGACACGGAGAAAGGAAACCCTGTACACTGTTGGTGGGAATGTGAATTGGTACAGTCACTATGGAGGTTCCTCAAAAAACTAAAAATAAAACTACCGTATGACCAGCAATTGCACTGTGAGTATGTACCCAAAGAAAGCAAAAATACTAATTTGAAAAGATATATGCACCCCAGTGTTCATAGCAGCATTATTTACAATAGCCAAGATATGAAAGCAACCTGAGTGCCCATCAGCAGATAAATGGATAAAGATGTGATATGTATGTGTATATATATAGGCATGCACACACACACACACACACACACACACATATATATACCACACACACACACACACACACACACACACACATATATACTACACACACACACACACACACACACACATATATACTACACACACACACACACACACCATGGAATGTTACTTGGTCATGAAAAAATAATGAAAATTTTCCGTTAATGACAACATTGATCTGAAGGAGATTATGCTTGGTGAAATAAGTCAGACAGAAAAAGACAAATACTATATATTATCATTTACATGTGGAATCTAAAAAATAAAATGAATGAATATAATAAACAGAAACACTCACAGATATAGAGAACAAACTAATGGTTACTACTGGGGAGAGAGATGAGGGAAGGGGCAAGACAGGGGTAGGAGATTAAGAGGTAGAAACTACTGTGTAAGGAATAAATAAGCTACAAGGACATAGTGTACAGCTCAAGAACACAGTCGGTATTTTATGATAGTTTTAAATAGTCGGTCAGTCGTGTCTGACTTTTTGTGACACATGGAGTGTAGCCTGCCAGGCTCCTATGTCCATGGAATTCTCCAGGCAAGAATACTGGAGTGAGTTGCCATTCCCTTTTCCAGGGGATCTTCCTGACCCAGGGATCAAACCTGTCCTCCTCTATTGCAGGCAGATTCTTTACCATTTGAGCCACCAGGGAAGCCCTAAATGGAGCATAATCTATAAAAATTTTGAATCACCAAGTTGTACATCTGAAACTAATATAACATTGTAAATCAGCTATAGCTAAATTAAAAAAATTTAGTAGCTACATGAAAATAAATATAAAGCAAAATTTTAATAACATTCCTGTTAAATGTTGATATTAATAACATTCTTAATATATTGTTAATACAATAATATTAATACCATATTATTAATAATATTAATAACATTCCTGTTAAAATTCAGGTTCCAGTTTAATTGGTCAAGGGCAGGATCAGGGATTATGCATATCTTACAAGGTCCAAGGTCTGCTTCAGCATTGCTTAGAAACTTGTTAGAAACACAAATTCTCAGGCCACACTCTATATAGTTAATTTAATCCAATATATTCAAAATACTATTTCAACATGCATTCAGTGTAAGAATTATTAATGAGAAGTTTTCCGTTCTATTTTAAGTCCTTGAGATCTGGTGTGTGATGTACACTTACCACCTATTTCAACTCAGACTAGCCGCACTGAGTGTTCAGTAGCTTCAAAAGGTGGCCAGTGGCTACTGTGTTGGGGGTTGGTGTGCATCAGTGTTACTCAGAGGGCTGGTTCAGATATCAACTGCTAGCCCCAGCCCCGGAACTTCTGCCTCAGTAAATTTAGGGTGGGGCCTGAGAATTTATGTTTCTAACAAGTTTCTAGGTGTTGAAGTGGCTAATCTGGTGACCACACTTAGAGAAAAACCCATAACCAGAAACCCTAATGCCTTTATTATTCAATAACTGGTTTGTGGACCAACAGCAGACCTTAGACTTTGTAAAACGTGTGTAATCCCTGGTCCCACCCTTGACCAATTAAACTGGAGCCTGCATTTTAACAGGAATGTACATTAAATTTAAAACAGGAGGCTGCCACAATAAAGCCTCCTTCCTTGTGCTATGCCCTTCTGCAGGGGATCTTCTGGCCCAGGGATCGAACCCAGGCTTCCCACACTGAAGGTGGATTCTTTACTGTCTGAGCCACCAGGGAAGTCCAATGGTGAGTCGCCATTACAGTGGCCTGTTTATTTCCTTCTTAGAACTTTTCTCAGTTATTTTCTTTGTTTTCCCACTTGACTTAATTACGGGGCATTTTTTTTTCCTACTAATCATTCTCCATCAAAGACCAAATACAGTGCTTTGCACATCATAGGCATTTAAATATCTATGGGATTAACAATCCTATAAAAGGAGAGAAGGCTGGGGACAGTGATTAGGTGTATACTTTGGCTTAAGAAATTTAAAGAGGAATGTGTTTGGAGATTAGTTGAATACTGGGATTCAGAAGCTGGCTGCATGACTCCCGCTGCCTAGAAGGTAAAGTGATCCTGCCCGCCTGTGTCCAAGTAGGGTGGGCAACACACATTAGAAGAATTGCCTTATTGCGAAGCTTGTCGGAGTCTTCTTCCTGGCAAGGTGGGGCCACATTCTCTTCCTTTTAGAGGAGTGGAAATGCTCTACCTGTTTGTGATGTCACACCGCATGTAGGAGGTGTTCCTGGGACGTCCTTCAGGACTGCAAGTGCCTCTGAGGTATCCCTGATCTCCTGGGCTTCCTCGCACTTTGCTGCCAGTTTGCATTCCAAAGGCATCACGTTCAAACTGACTCAGTTTTAAATCATCAGAGGCCCAGTTGCAGAGTGGAAATTTGGTTTCCAAAGGGATTTACTGATGTTACAGTGCCTGGCTGGTGTGTGTGTGTGTGTGTGTGTGTGTGTATGTTTTTACATATAAAAATACTCTCTTCACTCTTGGATCAGTTTCATTTTTTCATATGCTTTTACTAATGAAAAATAGTTTCTCCATACTTCTTTTGGGTAAAAACTATAAACCTTTTCCCCTCCTCTGTTGAGATTTAGTGTTGTGTGAATTAACCATAGTCTTTAACTGTGTATCTCCATGTGCACAAACAACTTATATGTATACAGACAGAAAAATGAAGTAATTCAGTGGTTACTTTCAGAGGAGGGCAAAAATAATAATAAAAAAGCAGAAATGAACAACTTCATAATATTCTTTGCAATCTACTCATTACCTGTTTTCTCACTCAGCACCCTTTTCCTCATGCCAACCTTTTGAAAAAATTAAGACTGTGAAAGAGTGAAATGTATATTCTGTGTTTTGTGTATGGATTTTAAATGGTGTTGACCAAAGTAATTATAGTAGGGCAGTGGTTGCTTAGGGAGTATGGAATGATAGCTGGCTGAAATGACATCAAAACTTTTTTTGTTAATCTCACTGCCCTAAAGATGTACTGTGATGTTTTGTAGTTGAAAGTGCATAATTTTAAGTGTGTAATTTGTTATTTGTTTGTTTTCAATTTCAAACTATTTTCCTCTTAAATCTAAAAGGGGCTGATGGGGGAAGATATATACCATGTAATCACAGACACAGCGTAAGTGAATGCTTCGTAGGTGAGGCTTGTCTATGATTATGATAAAAACAATCTCTGAAACATGTATCAATAGATGAGAAAGTATAGGTGAGATTTGCTCCAATGCACTCCCTGAACTTGGTAATTTTGGAAATAGGCCGTGACTCCAGACTTCTTCATAGTTTGATGGAAATACCTTTGCTTATGGAGCTTCTGTTACAAGTTGCCTGCCACAGCTCCAACAATCAGATCAGTAATTCCGCTCTAATACATTTGTTCTGATAGCCATTGTTTAGCCATTTAGCCACTCATCTGGGGAAACACCTTTGCTCTGGTCCTTTGGGTCAGTGTACCAACCTTCTGACCAGTCCACACTGTAGGCTAATCAGTGAGTATATGTCCTGTTGGCCAGTGACGGTGTAGCTTCAGAAGTGAAGTACTGTACTGGAGCAAGGGCTGGTGGTTATGCAGAGAAATAGAGAATGAAAATAAAAGAGTCTTGTGGAATTACAAAGCCAGAAGTCAGCACACTAGTTACAAAGGGCGTTAGGGGAGGAGAATAAAGACTAAATTGAACCAAGGGCTAAAAACTCAGATGCTGATAGTGTTTAGTAAGAAATTATGGTAAAGACAATGTTATTTGAGATTGTGTCTTTATACATGACCTCCTTCATCCCCGTGATAATCCTCCAAGACCCAACACAGATACTCTGCTCAGGAGATATATAGTGACATAACTGGCTCCCTTAGGGCTGGGGATGAAGCGAGAACCAGAATTTTGATTCTGAATTTTCTTTGGAAGCTCAAGGATCTCAGGAATCTCATCTATAGTGTAATGGTCATGAGTAACTGTCAGCATTTAGGAGCAGCTCATAAACACTGGGCTTCCCTGGTGGCTCAGATGGTAAAGAATCCACCTGCAATGCAGGAGACTTGGGTTCAATCCTTGGGTTGGGAAGACCCCCTGGAGAAGGGAACAGCAACCCACTCCAGTATTCTGGACTGGAGAATTCCGTGGACAGAGGAGCCTGGCGGGCTACAGTCCGTGGGGTCACAAAGAGTCGGACACGACCGAGTGGCTTTCCCTTTTCACTCACAAATATTCCCAAGAAAACACTCTTAACAGGAGAGTTGTGATGTGCAACATTTGTCCATCTCTTGCTGCCCTTTTAGAACAGAGCAGTGTAGACTGACTTCCTGGTTTAGATCTTAGCTGCCTTTAAAAAATATATATTGATTTTATTTTCAGCTGTGCTGGGTTTTCATTGCTGTGTGGCTTTCTCTAGCTGCCGTGAGAGGGGGCTGCTCTCAAATTGCGGTGCCAGGGCTTCTCATTGTGGTGGTTTCTCTTGTGGAGCACGGACTCTAGGCATATGGGCTGCAGGAGTTGTGGTGCACAGTCTCAGCTGCCCCAGGGCATGCGGGGTCTTCCCAGTGTTCGCTGCATTGCAAGGCAGATCTTAACTGGACCACCAGGGAAACCCCTTGCTGCTACTGCTGCTAAGTCACTTCAGTCGTGTCCGATTCTGTGCGACCCCACAGATGGCAGCCCACCAGGCTCCTTCGTCCCTGGGATTTTCCAGGCAAGAACACTGGAGTGGGTTGCCATTTCCTTCTCTGATGCATGAAAGTTAAGAGTGAAAGTGAAGTTGCTCAGCCGTGTCCAACCCTCAGCAACTCCATGGACTGCAGCCTTCCAGGCTCCTCCGTCCGTGTAATTTTCCAGGCATGAGTACTGGAGTGGGGTGCCCTTGCCTTCTCCAGGACACCCCTTAGCTGCCTGTTATTTGAAATCATCAGTACACAGTTTTCATGAAGGGAAATAGGCTTGATTGCTTCATGCAAGTACTTTGCAATTTAACTGCTTTGTGAATTTGTCTTCTGTATCTGTTGGCATCTTAAAAAGAATTTTTTTTTAATTGAAGGATAATTGCTTTACAGAATTTTATTGTTTTCTGTCAAACATTTGTTGATATCTTTTTAACTATCTGGTGTCTGGCAACCATAGAGACTTAAAATATATTCCTTTTATTAATAAGACAGTTGCTATTACTTTTTCTTCAGTTTTCAAAATACTCTGTAAGCAATGATTTGGGAAAAAGACCAAATCTGTTAGTAGTGAAATTAGTCTATAATCAGGCTGAGAGCAAAGTGGACAATATTATATACATGTGTTTGAAGGATGTGTCTTTGGTAAAAGTGATTAATGTGTTTGAAGCTTCTGTAAAATGGTTTGCTCTTTAGATTATGTATTTTGTTACACAGGTATTTTTTGTTCTGGTTATCAGTAATTGGGGAAATGCTTAGCTTGTAAAGTTTTGATCATATTTGGTGATGAGAATAAGAAAAAATGGCAGCAGGCCTTTAGCGTATGCTGACTGGCTCAGATGTACAATCCACCCAGTGTGTTTAGAACATTTACCCCAGGTTACCCTGCAGGCATCTAGTCTTCATCCTTTAGTCAGACTTCAAGGTAAAGGTTGATTCCCAAGGGTCCTTAATTTCTCTTTTCACATTCTATCAATAGATTCATCTTAAATCAACTGATGTTTTTGGCCTGATGTGTTCAGTACCTCTAGCGGTAATAAGATCTGGCTTTTACCACCTTTTAACTAAAGCAGTATTTTACAATTGAACTGACAGTTTTATTTGATTGGATTCTCTAAGCAATTCGGTCTGAATCTAACCTGGTCACAGAGCTTATGAGTCTGGTTCTGTGAAGGAGGCATAAGCAGACCCACCCAGCTAGTTGTGACTCCCAGGTAAAAGAATTTCTGAAGGAATGCAGTGTGTGTGTGTGTGTGTGTGTGTGTGTGTGTGTGTACTTTTGCTCTCCACCTGTAGGTCTTTATGATGTAGTTATAAATAGGTACATAGATGCTGTTTTAGTCATGGACATGTTACATAAACTTAACAAACATGAAGCTGAATACCTAATTGTCATTAAGTAATATTCTTTCTGGGCTTTACTGGTAGCTCAACTGGTAAAGAATCTGCCTGCAATCCAGGAGACCCTGGTTTGACCCTTGGGTTGGGAAGATCCCCTGGAAAAGGGATGGGCTACCCTATCTAGTATTCTTGGGCTTCCCTGGTGGCTCAGATGGTAAAGAATCTTCCTGTAATGCAGGAGACCCAGGTTTAATCCCTGGGTCAGGAAGGTCCCCCAAAAGAAGGGAATGGCAATTCACTCCAGTAATTCTTGCCTGGAGAATCCCAAGGACAGAGGTGCCTGACAGGCTATAGACCCCAGATATCTGTGGTCGCAAAGAGTTGGACATGACTGAGTGATTAAGCACGGCACAATGTTCTTCCCATGACCACACCTTGTAGAAGCCTAATATAGCATAGCTTCATAAAGAAATAGTTACCAGATTATATCTTTAAGTGACTCATCACTTTTTGCTCACTTTTGAGGATGAAGTTTAAAGAAGTTTCTTTAAGTGAGGGCAATTTGTTAATCTTATGGTAATTAAGAAAAATACAATTGATTGGGAGGCTCAAACTTTTGCATCTCAAATATGTTTGTAGTTGGTATAGCATGTAGCATTGACTCAGGCTTGTGTTTTACCTAAACTGTTAGAAGCAGAAGATAAGAGAGTTACATGCTGGGAAATATTTGTCACGAGTCATTTGCAGCAATGGTAATGATACAGATGTGCTCTTCTATGTGATAATATTGGTGATGCGGTAGAGTGTGCATATCCTCTCCTGTGTCCCCAGTTCCATTGCATAGTGTGGGATTTCCTAAACTCACATGATTTTAAGTATCATTTGAGGTGTTTATTGGGCTTCCCTGGTGGCTCAGATGGTAGAGAATCCACCTGCAGTGTGGGAGACCTGGGTTTGGTCCCTGGGTTGGGAAGATCCCCCAGAGGAGGGCATGTCAACCCACTCCACTATCTTGCCTGGAGAATTCCCATGAAAAGAAGAGCCTGGAAGGCTACAGTCCATGGGGTCACAAAGAGTTGGACACGGCTGAGCAACTAAGCACAGCACAGGGGTATTAATCACATCTTTGGGCCTCCCCACAGAAAGCAGAACTGAAATTTCCAGTAGTAGGATCTGGGGATATGTTTTTTTTTTTTTTAAAAAAGAATCTCATATTATTCTTCTGATTGTTTAGGGAATTTTTAGCTTGATGGATACTGTAAGTACCTCCTTGCCTCTCTTTAATTATAGTCAGAATTTTCATATTTTAATTTTTTACCTTATTTATTTTTTTCCTCTTTTAAAGTTTTGTTGAGAAATAATTGATATATGTCACGTAATATTTTCAAGTACATCTATCTTAGTTTGGTCTGTACGGTCAGTGGGGCAAGAATTGCTACCTTTGTTTTATAGATACGGTGCTATCAAAGCTAACAGTTCTTAAAGTTTTGTATCCTCTAATCCACCAGGGAAGCCCCTGATTGATAACAGTAGCAGTTAGAGGTTTTGAGGTAGGAACTCCCTGGTGGTCCAGTGGTTGGGACTCTGCACTTCCATCGCAGGGTCATGAGTTCAATTCCTTGTAGAGGACTAAGATCCTGCACACTGCAATGCAGTCACAAAACAAAGAGAACAATAGCAAAAAAATCCGTGGAGTGATGAGGGCTGGTTCACTGCTTCTCAGAAAGGACAAGGCCAAAATGTAATGAAGGTGATGATTGTCTGCGATATATATGGACACTTGCTAGAAAATTAGGCACAAAAGGGGTCTTAAAGTCTGATAAAACTCCAGTACTACTATCTGGGACTATCTTTGGAGGCTCTGTAACCACACTTCATAAGAAAGAAATATTTGAGGCACTTGTAACAACATTCAGATGTTGGATTTTGTGTCCTTCTAAACTATTGGTACTGTTCCTTGGAACTTGGGGTAAAGGCCCCAGGGGATTCTTACATACTATTAAGACAAAGATAGAGAGTATCTCCAAAATATTTTAGCCAATCCACATGTCTTAAATGCTGTTGATTTCACTAGTGAGGTTTTCCAGTTCTAATATTGTTCTTGCTAATTTTCAGTCACTAGAAATGCCTTTTTAAATTTTCAAAATATGCTGCTTCTTTGCCTGGACGACTTTTATGCTATGCTACTGGGCAATTCCTATTTATTCCTTAAAATGCCAGTCAAGCACCATCTCTTTTTTGAAGTATTATCAGGTTCTATAGGACTTTGCTTCTCACAGTCTGTTCCATGGACCAGCATAATCAGCATCACTTGGGAGCTTGTTAGAAATGCAGATTCTATGTCCCACTCAAGACTTACTGACCCAGAATCTTCACTTTAACAGGATTCCTGGTACACTAGAAGCATAATAAAGCTTCATAAATACTATTCTAGAACTTTGGTGCCCTTCATTTTTGTCTCCTTATATAGCATAAAACTGATCATGGTTCTATTACTTACCACATTGAATTGCATAAGTAATTTTTGCCCATTCTTTCAGTTCAGTCATCAACTATTACTCATTTCTGTACTCCTAATCACCTGGCACTTCTTGAATGTTTAATTCATGTTGAGTGAGTGAATAAGCAGACTTGCCCATAGCAGAATTAGTTGTTCAGAGCTCCATGCAGAGTTTTTTAGATTTCATTTGACATTTCTTCTAACATACTCAAAGTCAGAATGAATAGAAGACCAGCTTTCTAAGGCTGTAGTTGGGAAAGAAGTGGATGCTGGACATAGGAGCCAGGTGGATTTCTATCCCAATCCACCCAAAAAATGAGAGACATTTCTAGCTATGAAAATGGATTAACTATAACATAGAATTTCACTGAGACTTCTGTCTCAACTATATAATTTTACTAAAACCTGTATCCCACCTTTATTTTTAGACTCACTGAGATAAATGGTAGAATCAGTGTCTGGTGTTCTAATTGGGACAAGAAGGCATTGAGACATAGTAGGCAGCAAGCACATATCCTGAATGTAAAATCGTTTTTAAGTAGGAGGATTGATTCACAAAATCTAACCTGAAGTTTATATTAGGAAATTAGTGTAAGGCAGGGAAGAGTGGTAACAGAGGTCTTATAAAAATAAGGACTGCTCTAAATCCAGGGCTCTGGGCACTTAACACCCAGACGGTACTGGTTTTACATCTTTCTCTCTCAGCCACGTCCCTTTTGGGGTTAACTAAAGGCCTAATACTTTGGCCACCTGATGCAAAGAACTGACTCATTGGAAAAGACCCTGATGCTGGGCAAGATTGAATGCAGGAGAAGGGGACAAAGAGGATGAGATGGTTGGATGACGTCACTGACTTGTTGGACATGAGTTTGAGCAAGCGTCGGGAGTTGGTGATAGACAGGGAAGCCTGGCATGCTGCAGTCCATGGGGTCACAAGGAATTAGACACAACTGAGCGACTGAACTGAACTGAAAAGCCTCATGGGGCTTCCCAGGTGGTGCTATTGGTAAAGAATCCATCTGCCAGTGCAGGAAACCTAAGAGATGCAGGTTTGATCCCTGGGTCAGGAAGATTCTCTGTAGAAGGGCATGGCAACCCATTCCAGTATTCTTGCCTGGAGAATCCCATGGACAGAGGAGCCTGGCATGCTACAGTCTATAAGATCACACAGAGTCAGACACAACTGTTGCATCTTAGCTGGCAAAGGCCTAATAGTGGCTAATGGTAGAGAGAGGGCTTGGGGTTAGTGTTACCATAGTAGTACAGAACAGTTTTGGTGCCTCCCCATCATTCAGTGGAATGAGGTAGAATAATGTCTGACCTATAATTTAGAATTAAATATTTTCTCTATGTACTTTGGTTGGTCCTTAAGAGCAGTTATTACAACTTTGGGTTGGCGGTAGGGAATAATATTTAGAGTAGGGAAGGAGTTTCGAAGCTAGTCAAGGCCTTTGGCCTAAGTCAGGAGATTGACAATAGATTGCCTAGGGAAGCAAATTTGTGATACACAAATTGAAACTGGGGTAGAGTATGGGATGTCAGGAAGAGCAAATGCCTTGTTTGAGGGGTCAGCCGTGATTGGTAGTATCATGTCGGAATCTAGACTTCTGTCCCCTGAGTGCTTTGGGTCCCTTTTTGTCCCTTTAAAAACCACAGATACTTGGATAGAAACAAAAGCACTAGAAACAATAAGCTGTTAAGGCCTTGTCATAGTTGACAAGAAATCAATCATTTTACTCTCACCACCTTCTAACTCACCAAAATCAAAAGCAAACAAGCATTAGTGAAACCAAATCCATTTCCATAGCTGGCATTGATTGCCTACTAAGTTATTCAGCTAAGAAATCTGGTAGTCTTTTTTAACTTTTTTTTTCTCCTTCAGACTTTACATTTTATGACTATTCAGGGCCAATAGAAATTTTACCCATTAAACACTCACGATTCATATTCTTCTTTCTCCATCTCTGTGGCCACATTAAGTTCAGTCACTTAGCCGTGCCTCACTCTTTGTGACCCCATGGACTGCAACACACCAGACTTCCTGTCCATACCAACTCCAGGAACTGGCTTATACTCATGTGCATCGAGTCAGTGATGCCATCCAACCATCTCATCCTCTTCTCCTCCTTTAGGTCCTATTATATTTGCCTGGATTATTTCAAAGGTTTCCCTTTTGGTCTTTCTAACTGATTTCATGAGGAAACAACACAGACTATATACGTTTTCTTCCAGGGTTAGGTTGGTGGCTAGGGCCTGTGTCTGAATACACAGGTAGGGCTAGCCCTAACCCTTTTCACCTGGGATGGACTAGGCAAGAGACTAGAATGTTTTGGGCAGCAGGTGGATCTGCTGGAGTAATTCCCAATACCCTAATTAGAACAAAGAAGGACACACGTCAGAGCTGGCTGGGAAGTCTCTTCTAATTTCCATAGGTTAGCATTGACAGTATACCCATATAATTAGGAAAGTAAGGTCACAAACTAGTCAAGTTTCTGAAAAATTGTATGATAATGCGATGAAATGGGTTAAGTGATGATTGCTTTGTACCATCTGTATCACCAGCCCCAGTGGGCTATGAGAAAGTTAAATGTCCATTTGTTAGGTGGCTTTCAGATTCGTAGATCAAACAACTGCTTTTAGGTAAAACATGAGACTGGAGAGAAAGTGATCTCAAGGTTAGGCCTCCTCTGGCTTGGAAAGTTAACCAGCAAAGTACCTCCTGGAAGTCCACGTCTTCTAGCTCTGATTTAGAGTCATCCCAGCAGGACCACAGTCATAGATACTAATTTTCCTAATGCTATTTTGGAGGGAAAAGAATGATTACAAAACTGTTAACTGGAGTCTATCAAAGATTTTTAAAATAGAAGGACTCAGTTGGGAAATGTCCTCTAACTTGTCTTTAGCCAGAAGGCATTATAGTTAGACTGCTAGCTTACTATCTATGAGATCTCAGAGAAGCTGCTTATTCATCATAGCCCTTCATCCCCTTATCTGTACAATGGGAAAGTAACATCACCTACCCCAAATCTTGTGGTAAAAATTAATAAGGACACACATAAATACCTTAGCAAATAGTCAGCATACTTCATTATACTCATTCCTCAATGGAAGTTTCTCTCTGCTTCTCTGGTGGCTCAGATGGTAGAGAATCCACGTGCAATGCAGGAGACCTGGGTTCATTTCCTGGCTCTGGAAGATACACTGGAGACAGGAATGGTTACCCACTCCAGGATTCTTGCCTGGAGAATTCTATGGACAGAGGAGTAAGTTTTTTTGAGTACCTGGGGCATGGTGCAGATATAAAGAACCTGTGTACAATGCAGGAGATCTAGGTTCAATCCCTGGGTTGGGAAGATCCCTTGGAGAAGGAAATGGCAACTCAGTCCAGTATTCTTGCCTGGAGAATCCCGTGGAGAGAGGAGCTCAGTCTGTGGGGTTGCCAAGAGTCAGACATGACTTAGTGACTAACCGTTTTACCTTTTACCCACCCGTATTGATGTAAAATTATTTTTAAACATACAGTCATTCCTTTATATTCACAGGGGATTGATTTCCAATACCAAATGCTGAAATTTGCAGATGCTCAAGGTTTTTTTTTTTTAACATAAAATGGCTAAAAGCTTTTGTATCACTCACTTCTTTTAGCCAGAAAGTTTCCCTGCCACAGGTTACCCATGTCACCAGTTTCTTGAGTATCTTACTAGAAAAAATTGATGCATCTGCCAACAAAAACAAAACATTCCCCCCATCCCCAATTGCTTTAGAAAGTGTTTTTACATTTAGATTTTCCATCTATACTGATGCAAAGAATTATTATTGTTTTTATAAGGACATGAGGTCCTTGCCACTTGATATATATATGTTTATTGTAGTTTTTCTAAGCCTTTACCTAAAATTTATCTTACATCTAGGCAGCAGCACTGTGAGACATATTTTATGGCTCTAGTATTTGTGCCAAACATTACCTTGTTTTATATTGAATTTCTATGGCAGTTCAATATGGTTAAGCCCAGATGACAAAGAACTTTCTGTGCTTAATTAAATTGACTGGTACATGTGCACCCTGATGCAAATATATTTTCCTTACAAAGATATTCTGCCCTTTGCAAGACATAGGAAGTCTGAAATTAGCTCTGGTTTTTTAATGAGTTTCAAAAACTGGTCCCTGAAAGAAGGCAGCAGAATACCATGGTGGAGTTGGGTTCTGAAAGAATATTTTTTAAGAACATCCTTTTTCTTTATTCACTCTTTCTAGACTATGTGTAATTTTCCAAACTATAAAGAGTTATCAACTATTGAGAAGTTAATGGCAAACTCAAATCAGGACAGCTTCCAAAGAAGTCTTAGGAGAGTAGGAAAGCCTAATTGTTCCTTTGAATCATATACTCCTCACAGGGCCACAGTCACTCTGCTGGCAGACTTTGCTGTAGAAATACGAAACTGTACTGGTGCCCTACCTAGGCTCCCTTGCCAGCTGGTGCACTTCCTGCTCCAACACCCTGGGTATGTTAAGTGCTACGGTTTGCTGCTGCTTGCTTCTCTGGAGAAGTGCCCTGAGTCAAACAGGAACCATGTCATGGGAGGTTATATCCTCAGCCCTAAGGAGCAGTCCTCAGCAAGTGAGGAACTGACAGAGGGATTCTTTTTTTTTTTTTTTTAATTATTGTAATCGGAGGATAATTACTTTACCGGATTGTAGTATTTTTTTCCTATACATCAACATGAATTGACCATAGGTATATATATGTCCCCCCATCCTGAACCCCCTTCCTGCCTCCCTCCCTACCCTATCTGTCTAGGTTGTCACAGAACACCAGCTTTGGGAGCCCTGCTTCATTCATTAAACTTGTGCTGGTCATCTGTTTTACACATAGTAATGTGTGTGTTTCTGTGCTGTTCTCTCAAATCATTCCACCCTCGCTTTCTCCCACTGAGTCCAAGTCTGTTCCTTATGTCTGTGTCTCCTTTTCTGCCCTGCATGTAGGATCGTCAGTACCATCCTTCTAGATTCCATGTATATGCTTTAATAGACAGTATTTGTCTTTCTCTTTCTGGCTTACTTCACTCTGTATAATAGGCTCTAGGTTCATTCACCTCATTAGAACTGACTCAAATGCCTCCTTTTTATAGCTGAGTAATATGCCACTATGTGTATGCATCACACCTTCCTTATCCATTCATCTGCCGGTGGACATCAAGGTTGCTTCCATGTCCTAGCTATTGTAAATAGTGCTGCAGTGAACTTTGGGGTACATGTGACACAGGGATTCTTAAACCCAGGCCTCTTACCCAAAAGTGGAATAAAGCTCCAACACTTGCTGTGGGATCAGGCTGAAGCTAGACTCCAGCTGAACCTTCATCACTGTCTAAACATGGAGAGGAACTACGAGAGGATGAAGGTGGGGAGAAGGGAACAGATGTTAGAGATCTCACTTAGAATAGCATGTTTCTGCAACCAACATGGCAAAGATCTACTGAGAACAAATAAATGCTCCTTACCCAGTCTGCTTCAACTCCAGTCTTCCTAGTTCTTTTGCAGTGAACCAGTTCTCAAGTTGATCCTAGCAAGGCCCACTGCATCAGTCATAGTGGGCACTGTCCACAGAAATTGTTCTTTACACCATAAGACTCTTGATGATTTTCCTGTACACATATGACTCAAGTTCAGTGATGAAACTAAAATACTGTTTTTTCTCTTCCTTTCACTTTTGCCTAAAATTCAGTAAGAAGAATTGAAAGAAGGGGTCACCAGCAGCAACAGGAAGACAGGGCACCTGTTTTCTTCCTATTCTTTCTTTTAAGGTCCTCACTTCCTGTTCACAAGCAGACTAGTCCCTGTGCTTTGGCCCAGTGCTATTTATATGCTCTGTTCTTTTAAAGCCATAACATCTGGAACCATGGGAAGGAAGTGCAGGTAAACAAGCTTTAAGCAACCTGATCAAATACACATAATTTGGCATAGCTTTAGAAACAGCCTGTTTCCTGACTCCCCACATGTACCCTCAGCTTTGGACCCTGAAAGAGGGTGGGAAAATATTTTTAGCATTTAATAAAACCTAAATAGAAAAAAAGACATTCAAATAGGATTCATTTATCAGTTGAAAAGGAATCAAAGTCATAAGATCATCTCCAATTCAAACACTGAGAAATGCTGGGTATAACACAACAATCATTCTTTAAAATGCATGGCTGAACTTACAAAAAGATAGAATCTGAAGAAATTATTAGAAATATATCCATATAAGACAAATAGTACTGTGCCTCCTCTAATCTCTCCTGAAGGACAGGTTAAGAAACGTGGAGGAAAGAGAAGATCTAACATACATATGTCAGGAGAGTATAAGAGGGGATGAAAGAGATGGAGTATTTGATAGTCAGGCTTGATTGTAGAAGTATATGTAATTAAAAGAACATACCTATGATAAGCACAAAGAAACATTGAAAATAAAAGAATGCAACATATATACGTACATATTTTTCAGACAAGTGTTAAAAAAAGTATCAGTTAAAATCTATAATATTTTTAGAGAAAATAAACTTTAAGGCAAAGCATTATTAAGGGTTAAAGTGATTACTTCATAATGATTAAATATATATTTCAACAAAAAATATAAGAATATTAAACTGTAGGCATCCAATGACATAAAATTAAAATATATAAAACAAAAATCAACAAAATTGCTAGGAAAAATTGACATCTTCAGAAATGTCTCAGAGATCTTATGTAATGCAGTTTAGAAAGACTTTGAAGACTGGAACATCTGATTTTTATAAATAATAAGACTTAGATATAGAAGGAGATAAGGAAAATATGAGAGGGGAAAATTTATAGATCAGTCTCATTCATGAAGAGATTTAAAAATCCTAAGTAAAGTATTCATAAATAAAAATAGGAATGAGTATATTATGCATTATGTGTATGTGTATGCCTAGAGAATTCTGTGGAGAGAGGAGCCTGTCAGGCTATGATCTATGGGGTCCCCAAAAGTCGGACATGACTGAGTGACTAACACTTTCACATATATGTATGTCAATCTACACATATACATACTCAAACATCCAGGTAAGAATAGTGGAGTGGGTTGTCATGTCCTTCTCCAGGCATCTTCCCAATCCAGGGATTGAACCTGGAGGAGGACATGGCAACCCCCTCCAGTATTCCTGCCTGGAGAATCCCCATGGAGAGAGGAGCCTGGTGGGCTACAGGCCATGGGGTCGCAGAGAGTTGGACATGACTGAGCACAGCACATGTCAACATATACATTACATATAAATATAGATAATAAATATATACTTAAATACCTATTGACAAAGTTAGATTTATCCACAAGTTCTAAAACAATTTGTTAATATACTTAGCACAAGAGTAGATCAAAGGGAAAAAAGCTTATGAACATTTCAATAGATGCAGGAGTAAAAAAGTGTTATCTTTCAATAACCATTTATAAGAAAAAAAACTTCATAGCAGACTAAGAAGAGAAGAAAATTTTTATAAATCTACTACAAAAATTATTGACTTCCCCAGTGGATCAGCAGGTAAAGAATCTTCCTGCAATGCAAGAGATATGGGAGATGCAGATTCCATCCCTGGGTTGGGAAGATCCCCTGTAGAAGGAAATGGCAACCCATTCCAGTATTCTTGCCTGGGAAATCCCATAGACAGAGGAACCTGGCAGGTTACAGTCCAAAGGGTCACAAAGAGTTAGACATGACTGAGCACATAAGCACACACAAACTATATTATTTCTGATGACACATCAGAAGCATTACCCTAAAAATTAGAAGATAATAGTGTTTGCCAATAATGTATGATTTCAACTATATTTCATAGGTCTTAGCCTGTGTCCAAGGAAGGAAAAGAAATAACATTTGTAAGGACTGAAAATAAAACAATAATTTTTATAACATACAATTGTCCACATAAAAATTCAAGAGTATCTTTAAAAATATAATTGCTGGATTTGTACAAGAAAATCATTTCCAGGACTACACACTAACCATGTACACTTACGAAATAACTGGCTGGAGTTGATCATTATTCACTCCTTGGAGCTGTAGCATAGCAGCCCTTACTGCAGATCAAGGGGACTCATTACTATCTGAACACAAAAGCAAATTCTGTTAATAGGGAAATGGGCTAGACATTGTGTTGGGCAGACAAAAGACAATGTCTGCTATACTTTTCAAAAGTTATCTATGTAGATAATCAAGTTTTATCTGTTCTTTGTGTGCTTGAAAAGATGTTTAATCTCTAATTTTTGATTGCAGATATTCTATGCACTCAGAGAATGAATCATATATGTCCCTTCTATCAAATTTCTTAATTTTGATGTTCAGTTTCATGCAGTGTTAACTTCTGGAGTACTTGATCTATTCAGTTTCTAAGAGTTAGAACATCTAATGCTAAAACATATCGATAGTGTAGTTTGTCAGTTAAATTTGCATTTACTGTGTGTGTTCTGTGTTTACTGAAATACTTGGATGTATTCCTACCATTTTTCCCCCCATTATGATCATTTGTTGTTGTTGTTGTTGCTTTATCACTTTTTACTTTCTTGTTTCTGTTTTACCCTTCATATTTGGGGAAATTGCACAGTCTACTACTTCAGCGATTCTTTTAAATTTTTAGTATATATACTTAACCAAAGTTTGAAGTTAAATAAGTGTCTTTATTTTTCTCCAAAATAATACAAAGATTTTACAATGATCACATTCCAATGCAGAAGATGAGGGTTAGATCCCTGGGTCAGGAAGATCCCCTGGAGAAGGAAATGTCAACTTACTCCAGTATTCTTGCCTGGGAAATCCCATGGACAGAGGAGCCTGGAGGGCTACAATGCATGGGGTCACAAAGAGTCAGACATGACTGAGTGGCTAAACAACAAACAACAAATCTGTCTTCTCTCCAGACTTACCAGATGGCTCAGTTAGTAAAGAATCCATTTGCAATGCAGGAGACCTGGGTTTGATCCCTGGGTCAGGAAGAACCTTTGGAGGAGGGAATGGCAGCCCAATCTGGTATTCTTGCTGGGGTAATCACATGGACAGAGGAGTTTGGCAGGCTCTAGTCCATGTGGTTGCATAGAGTTGGATCCTACTGAACAACAGAGCACACAATATCTACTCTCCTATAGTCTACGTTATACTTACATAGTACTTCATTTCCAACTCGTTTTTTTAACCGTCTTATTTCAGATTAATAGTTTTTACCATCAGATTTATTAAGATTTACTAATTTTATTTTTCAAATTATAATTTTATTTCCCCACTGTTGCTTCTTGTAGATCATTTCTTTATTAGAGGTTCAATTTCCTTTTTGCAAAAGTGTTCTTCCACTAATTCTTTTAGCTAGAGTCTGAAAAGAGAGCTTCTTTTCTCCCTTGAACCAAAAGTTTACTTTTCCACTTTTGAATTATTGTTTAGTTGGAAATACAGCTTGAGGTTGACAGTTATTTTTCTCTTGGCACACTTTACTAGTTGTCTCTTTGACTTCTTGTTGATGTGAAATCTCTTGTACATCTAATTTTTGTGTCCTTTTTTGTTGTCTTTAAGACTTCCTTTATTGCAGTTTCTTTTAGTATTTGATATTTTGTACCTATTTATTTATACTTACTTTATTAGTCATGTTTCTATATAAGAAAATTTATCAGCCATGATCTCTTTGGATATTTTAACTTCACCATTATCTATATGCTCTCCTTGAAAAACTTGAGCTTGAGTTTTTCTTCTCTTGTTCTGCTTCTTAATCTTTCATGTTTACATCTTGTTATCTTTTTCTGATATATATTTGACAATCTTCTTACATGTATTTTCTAGTTTGCTCTGTGTTCAGCTGGAAGTCTGCTATTTTACCTGTCCTAGGTTAAACTTTTCTGTGTGTACACACACGTGTGTACGTGATGTGCACTATTTACACAGAAAGGTATGCCAACTGTGTATAGCAATAACATAAAACACATGTAGTCTCCACCCAGGAACAAAATAGAATATTACTAATACCTAAAACTCCTGTGTGCCTCTCTCTGATAATCTACCAACCACCAGGTACCATTGACCTGAATTTTTGTTAGCTATTTATATTAGTTCTGGAGAAGCAGAACTGATAGAATGTATATGTATAAATATACATAGAAGAATTGGTTTATGCTTATGTGATTATGGAGGCTGACAAGTTCAAAATCTGTAACATAGGTGAGCAGACCAGAGACCCAAGGAGTAACCTGTGTTGCAGGTCAAGTTTGATGGCTCTCAGGATGGAGACCCAGGGAAGAGTTGCTGTTTAAGTGCAAAGTGAGTCTGTTAGCAGAATTCTTTCTTGCTCATCTCAGGTCATTATTTTGTTTTATCCAGGCTTTCAGTGGGTTAAATGAGGCCTATTCACATTATCGAGAGTATTCCAAGTCTACTGATTTACATGTTCATCTCATCAACAAAAATATCCTTATGGAAACATTCAGAATAGTGTTTGATTAAATATTGGGCACTGTGGTCCAGCCAAGTTGACACATAAAACTAAGCATCACAGGTCTACCCCTTGTCAACTTGGCATCCATACACATCTCCTTAAACTATACTTAATCTCCAAATAAAGATGGTAGCAATTACACCTAACATGATAATGCTGTTCTGTACACAACTGAAAATGCATTAACACTTTCCTCATAAGAGGATACAGAATTCCTGTGTGATGTTTACCCTTTTGCTTTACATTCTGTAAGTTAAAAATGATGATGTAAAGTTAATAATATTAAATGACATCATGTAAAGTCAATATATTTTTTTACATGATTAAGAAATAAAAGACAGAGGAAAACTAACACACAAACATATTCAGAACAAAATAAGGATGATATACTTATTACAGTCATAGTCCTAATTTCATGTGGTCATAGCTGGTATTTAGTACTACCTTCTTTCACTACCCACTCCATATTCCCATTCCCCTCAGTAAACACCTCAACTGATCATAAATCTTGGTGGGATGATCTCAACTTCATTCTTGAAAGATCTTTCTGGATTAGATTGTCATGTTTTTCCACTGACTTTAATCATGGGTTCTCCTGTATTCTGGACAAACTCTTCCTTATTTCCACTATACAATATCAATCCAAGGTTTCCTTGGTAAGCAAGAGTATTCCTTCCAGCCGGTAGAGTAATTCTTTTCTTTGCCTGGTGATTGAGGAATGAGGAATCCAAAGTGGCTGCTTGGCAGTCTTAACTTCTGGTTTAATGGAATCGTGTTTCCTGGTAGGAGCATTTTCCTTCCTTTGGAAGTAAGATCTCTGGGCCAGCAGAACATAAACTTGGAACAGGAGGCAAAAATTTTGTTGTTGGGTCACTAGAGGTATTAGTGAAAGATACCCCTCCCATTTGCACCCCCTGATTCCTAATCCATGAATTTTTGTTATGGGAGAAACAGAATCATATACTGGATGCTGATTCAGAGCTTATGTGACTTCCCAGAGAACTTTGCCCCCTATTCTGAAAACAACTCCCACTTAGCTGTTACAGTAACTAAGTTTTCAAAAGGCCATTCCAGTCTTAACCATAGCAAAGGAAAAAGCAGAGGAAAAAGAAATAAAAAGAATCCAAATTAGAAAGGAAGAAATAAAATTGTTACTGTTTGCAGATGACATCATACTTTACATAGAAAGCCCTCTGAGAAATACCGGAAAACTGCTGCTGCTGCTGCTGCTAAGTCACTTCAGTCGTGTCCAACTCAGCACACCAGGCTCCGCCATCCCTGGGATTCTCCAGGCAAGAACACTGGAGTGGATTGCCATTTCCTTCTCCATGAAAACTTCTAGAGCTCGTCAATGAATCTGGTAAAGTTGTAGGATAGAAAATTAATATATAGAATTGTTGGATGCATCCTCTAATAGCTTCAGAGAGTGAATGCATGGGAAAAATGATTTGAGATCCTACAGTTTTTATTCTATTGTCATATTTAATTGTGCCTTTACATGTAGAAGGTTAGGATAGGAAACAGAGCTCAGGAAATACATTAGTAAGCCAGCAGTCTCTTTTATTCTTGCTCTTCATAAATTTCATTTCAGAAGAGTTTGAGCACTTGAGGTATTAATTTATAAATCACCATAAGTTTCTTGCAATAGTATGGACTTGTTTGGGAAACAAGTCCTTTAACTTGTGCTTGCGTTCATTTAAAGTCTGTTGGAAATTTTTAATCAAGTTATTCAATGGCTGAAGCACAAAAACTTGGTTTGAAATTGTTTAAGTTCAGTTCAGTTGTTCAGTCGTGTCTGACTCTTTGCGACCCCATGAATCGCAGCACGCCGGGCCTTCCTGTCCATCACCAACTCCCAGAGTTGACTCAGACTCACGTCCATCGAGTCGGTGATGCCATCCAGCCATCTCATCCTTGGTCATCCCCTTCTCCTCCTGCCCCCAATCCCTCCCAGCATCAGAGTCTTTTCCAATGAGTCAACTCTTCGCATGAGGTGGCCAAAGTACTGGAGTTCCAGCTTTAGCATCATTCCTTCTAAAGAACATTCAGGGCTGATCTCCTTCAGAATGGACTGGTTGGACCTCCTTGCATTCCAAGGGACTCTCAAGAGTCTTCTCCAACACCACAGTTCAAAAGCATCAATTCTTTGGCGCTCAGCTTTCTTCACAGTCCAACTATTGCATCCATACATTACCACTGGAAAACCCATAGCCTTGACTAGATGGGGAAGCAGTGGAAATAGTGTCAGACTTTATTTTGGGGGGCTCCCAAATCACTGCAGATGGTGACTGCAGCCATGAAATTAAAAGGCGCTTACTCCTTGAAAGAAAAGTTATGACCAACCTAGATAGCATATTGAAAAGCAGAGACATTACTTAGCCAACAAAGGTCCATCTAGTCAAGGCTATGGTTTTTCTAGTGAAATTGTTTAGTTGACTGCATTTAAAATGAAGCTTGAAAATAGGAAGACAGTAGCCTTTTTCTACAAAAACAAGTGAGGTATTGAACAAAGTAAATGATGAGAGCTCAAATGCTGTTTTAATTTTTTTTAATCTGTAATTTTGGTTTCAATCATTTTGATTTATAGGAAGACTTTTGACAGAGTTCCTAGTTTGACTTTGATAAATTTATTCTTCTTCTTATTTTTTACCAGAATGGGCTATATTGAGAAAGACTTAAATTTTCTAGCCTTTAAATTTCAATTAGTCATGGAGAGAATTTAGTTGATGAATTTTATTTTGTAAAACTATTTTCTAAGTAATATACTCTGAAAATATTTGGGTGGAAACAACCACAAAATGCACAAGAGAAAAATTAATGTTACTGTTAAATTACTGGATACTTCAGCACCTCTAGGGAAAGCAGTTTTTCAGTTAAAAATATGGCCTAGAGAGAAAAGCCAACAAAAGGATCAACATTTTCAAGTTTAGTAACCCTTAAATATGGAATAATGAGATCAGTTTTATGAAAACAAAACTACATGACCATAGCAAAAGGAAGCAGTCTTTAAAAGCACAAATGACATATTGTTAGAGATAGCTTAGAAAATCACTATTGTACATGAATATGTACCAAAAATAGTTGTTCTGCTTATTATTTAATTTTTAAATTAATATTTAAATATCAATATAAAGGAGTTATTTGGGGTTCCCTGGTGGTCTAGTGGATAAGAATCTGCCTGCCAATGCAGGGGACACAGGTTCTATCCCTGGTCTGGGAAGATCCTGCATGTCTTGGGGCAACTAAGCTAAGGCACCACTGCTGCTGAGGCCTGGGCCCCTAGAGCCTGTGCTCTGCTGAGAGAGAAGACACTGCAGGGAGAGGCCCGCGCACCGCAACCAGAGACAGCTCTCGCTCGCTGCCACTAGAGAAAGCCCACGTGCAGCGATAAGGAGCACAGCCAATACACATAAATAAAATATGAGACATTTTAAGAAGAAGTTATTTTGTTTGAAATTTATAAACACATGTTACTTTTCTTAGAGGCAATTTTATTTTTGAAGCTAGTTTTTGAAGCTAGAACTCTCAGTGAAGTAAGCCAGTTTCAGTAAAGAAAATTTCAGTAAATTTTCAGTAAATTTCAGTAAAGAAATTTATTAACATTGCCTAATTTTAACATATCCTTTTTAGATGATAGGTGGATTATAATGTCACTTTACTTACATTGTATGTGACCTGTTTTTCGTATTCAGATATTTGTTGAATCTTTATCCCTTTCTTTTTCTCCTTTGTTCCGTGTTGTAGTAATATATGTTGGTGAGACTCTCGGGCCCCTTTCAGTCTGGAAACTTGCATCCTTATTTTGGAGTAATATTTCTTGTAATAGTTCATTAAAATTTTCACTTCTTCAATTTGCATGTGTTCTTTCTGTATTTTCTATTCCTTTTTCTTAGACCTATTAGATGACTCTCTAATTTTATCTTTTTGCTTTTTTCATTTCTTTTTGTTCTACTTTGTGAAATATTTCCTTAACTTTATCTTCCCACTGTATCACTGAGTGTTTCATCTTCACTGTAATTAAAAAAAAACTTCCCAAAGCTCTCTTCTTGGCACATGAATAGATGCTCAGCATCTATAATCATAAGAAAAATGCAAATCCAAACCACAATGAGATAATTACTTCACACCTGTCAGAATGGCTATCATCAAAAAGACCACAAATAGCAAATGTTGGCAAGGATGTGGAGAAAAAGGAACCCTTGTACAATGCTAGTGGCAATGTAAATTAGTACAGCCACTATGGAAAACAATCTGAGGGTTCCTCAAAAAACTAAAAGTGGAACTATGATCCCATATTATCCATCAATCCTGTTCCTGGGTATATATCTGAAGAAAATGAAAAGATAAGTGTAAACTAATATTCATAGCAACATTGTTTACAAGAACCAAAATATGGAAATAACCTTAACTAAGTGTCCATCAGTATACAAAGGGATAAAGAAGATTTAGTATGCATATATACAATGATAATTAACCCATAATAAAGAATGAAATAATGCCATTTATAGCTATATGGATGTAACTAAAGATTACCATATTAAGTGAAGTAAGTCAGAAAGAGAAAGCCAAATAACATATGATGTCACTTTACTCATAGTTCCAAAGTTACTGAGTATGCGAGTTCCAGAATCTTTTGGGATTCTGTGGTGGGATGGACTTGATTCTTAGTTTTGCTGACTGCCAGTTTTGTTTTCATACTTCTCAGATCTCCTAAGTCATTTATGCTGGTCCTGCTTTCCAGCTTTTGAAATTCTGTCACTGTTGTCTCCCCTGTTGCTCACTTCATCTTTGTGGATTAAATATTTTTTCCCTATGTTTGGTAGGAGTCAGTAAAATTATTTGCATGTATTCAATCTGCTGAAGCTGAAGCCCCAATACTTTGGCCACCTCTTTGGCCAGCTCTTTGAAGAGCTGACTCATAGAAAAGACCTGACTCATTGGAAAAGACCCTGATGCTGGGAAAGATTGAAGGCGAAGGAAGATGGCTGCAGAGGATGAGATGGTTGGATGGCATCACTGACTCAATGGATATAAATCTGAGCACACTCCTGGAGACAGTGAAGAACAGGAAAGCCTGGCATGCTGCTGTCCACAGGGTCGCAAAGAGCTGGACATGACTGAACAACAATAACAAATTCAGTCTGCCATCATAACCTTTATATAGGTGCTTTATTATGTTCTTCTTAAGCCTATTTTTTATAATGATTTTACCACAGTTTATCATTATATTAAATAATAATTTACTTTCTTTAATCATTTCACACATGCTGATTTTCTGAATTTTTCACATTATAGAAATCCTCCAGTTGCTGAAGTGAGACTTTTTATCAAGGTAAAACTATTTTACTCTGTGGTTTGTATTTTTTTTTTAGACTATGAGCCTTTCTCATCATTCAACACACCTCTTCCCCACCCGCATTCCTGTGGGAACTGTATGTCTTGTTCATGGCAGAAATGTTGGAGAATAGTCTGGCGTTTCCATCTGTATCTCACCTGTTCCACATGAAGCTATGCTAATTTCCTAGCTCGAGGCTTCTTGCATTTCATAAATCATGTAAATGCTGATTCTGTATGCTTGTGTTTTGGAGGCATGGGTCTTATTTTCTCCTGGTAGAATTACTTGCATTCAGAGAGCTTCCTTATGGGTTGACCAGGCTGCTGGTGCTTCTTGCAGTGAAAGAGGGCTGTTCTTCCAGGCTCCTGGCTTTAGGCAGGGTAGCCAGTTTCAGTTGCTTCTTTGTAGGGACTCAATCTTGGGTCTCAGATTAACTTTCCCAGAGTGGCGCCGAGGTGAAGATCCATGGTAAAGTAATTTATTAGCAGGTGTTCCCAGAAAAGATAGGGGTGTGGAAAAATAAGATTGGAAAGGGAATTTTGTCAGGCAAGGGCATAGTATCAAGCAGAGTCCCAGCCAGGCAACACGCTCTCAGGTTTGAAGGGCGATTTAAAGTTTACATCTTAAGAGTCCTCCTCATCAGAGGTGGGTGGAGCTAGAATATTCACTATATATGCCAGTTGTTATTTAAGTCTTCCCCTCAGAGGGATGTAAATTCCTGGGGAGTTTCTGCCTTACTTGAGCTCTCAGAGAGATTCCAGCAGCCCAAGGCCAACCCTGCCAACAAAACACGGGTACTGACTGTTGGAGTGCAGGGGGCAGCTGGGCACAAGGTGGTAAAGAATCCCAAGAAATGTGGATGAGGGAGCACTGCTAGTGCCTGTTGCATTCTTTGTCAGTCCCTGCCTGGGGATAAAGCACAGCCTCAGCTTGTTACCCTTTGCTCCTCCTTCACAATGCTGCCCTGGCATGGAGACGAGTTTCTCTCTCTCTTTACTGGTACCTTTCTTTTATGTATATATATATATATATCCTTTCTTATATATGTATAACATATAATTATATATATAAGTATATATAATATATGTATATTATATATAATTATATATTATATTTATATATTTATAAATATAAATATAAAAATAGAATAGGGTGATGGTTTCCTCAGTTTTATGTTCTTGAAGCAGAAAAGTGTGTCCCCTTCAGTGTATTCTATCATGGTGTAGACCTTCATCTAGTATGGATCACCCAAACAGACAAGCAAACAGTGATCAGTTTCACTGTGTGTAAAAGTGATGACATGGATGGAGAAAAGAAATAATTTAAAGTCTTCTAGAAATTGCATGCTAGAAAGTCCTAAAAGGAATTGTGGAATATGGTGATTTGGCTTTTAGACAATGTGTTTATTCTTTGTTGTTTAGCATAGTTCAAGATGGATTGATTTGAAATTAGGTGCTAATCTTATAAAATTGCACCTGGGTTTTTTTTTTTTTTGCAAAAATTATCTCCTTGAACTTTACACTTCATTTTATTAGTAACATTTTCAGGACATAAAAAAGATGTTTTACCAAATATAACTTAATTAAAGAGTATAGTAAAACTTAATAAAGATACTGTATCTCAGATTATAGCCAATTTATATTACCTCCTATGATCTATTCCTTTACTTCCTAAGATGTCATAGCATTCTGAAAGACATGGGCAGATAATGTACAAATTAAATCCAGAGTCTTATTACTGTAGCATGACTTGCCTCATACAGCATTTGATCTGATTTGTGAGGATATGCAGGAAGAAATGCTTTGTGTGTGTATGTGTTTTAAACAGATTTGAATGGATCTTGTAGTCACTGACTATTTCATCTCTGGATACTTAGGGCTTAAAAGAAAGAGTGATTTTCTGAGAAGTACTTTTAAATGTGTACTTCCCTATAACAGGAAAACAAAATGAAAAAAGTAAAACGAATGGGCAAGCTTGTAATGGACATGAGCTCTGGAGTCAGACCTGTCAGAGCTTCTTCCTTTGTAGTTCTAGAGTTGCTACCTTTCTCTAGTTCCGTAACTCTTGTTAAGCTGCAGGTGCCTCATCTATAAAGTATGTGTGATAATCATACCCATTCTTGGAGCGTGGTGAAAACCAGGTGGCATAATGATGAACTGTGCCTATCACATGCCCAGCCCTTGATTAGAGCTCAATAAATGATAGTGACTATGACTATTGCATCACTGATGTCAGACTAAAAATTAGGGCCTATGTAGTGTGCATCTTTCTGTTAGCTGCTTTAAAATCAAATAATTTTAAATCCACACAGTATAGTAATGACAAATTTGAGTAACATAGCCTTCCTTCCTTCTTCAAAATTATGTATTAGATTCTGATTCAGAGTAATATTAAAATACTGCCCTTCTCATCTCAATCATATGTATTATTAAATCAGGAAATACAATGTTTCTTGAATCTCAATGCAACTTCATAAAAATTCACAGAAGCCTCTCCAGATTAAAGATCAGTTTCAGCTTGTTTTTTTGAGAAAACATGGAACTTGCATGTTAAAACAAAACTACTTCCTCTCTTTCAAGAATAGCAAAAGCAAATCATTTCCTAACTCCAGACACCATGGCGCTCTTCGAATTTCATCTATTAATTCACTATAAACCTCAGCTAAAGCACATACTTAGGTTATCATTACAAAATGAATCATAGATTAAGGCAAACAAGCCAACAGACACACAAACGAACATAACCAGAGGATTTGCATTGCAAAATAGAACTGATGATTTTCTGAGATAAACTGGGCTAAAAACATGTTCATGTCTTAAATCATAGACATGTCCTGCCAGGATTGGGTTAAATAATCTTGGTAGATTTTATTATGTAAAAGTTAACAATAGACAGGCCTGTGCTGGTCTGTCAGCTTAGGATAAGTTTTAAAGTCATCTTCCTAAAGAATATTGGAAAGTCAGGCGGCTACTACATGTTTTTCCTTTCAAATAGACATATGTTGATAATTTTACTATGAAAAATAGATACCAGAGACATGCCAAATAAAAATTTGTTTCCTAAACAAATTATAATATTAATATTTCTGGTGTTCTTAAATCCCCCAACAAGTGAGACTTTGTTAAGTACAATAAAAAATGATAATAAACAAGGTAAAATTGATCTTATCAGATGACACTGATTAAGAACTGATCTTATTTGGCCCTAAAGAAGCCAAACCAGTCATATCTTCAGCGTTTGAGCTTTCTGCATTCTCACTGGAAAAGTATCTAAATCCTCAGTTTTCCAGAAATCAGTACATTTGGACTCTAGTTGATTAGGAATCATTCCTGAATCTATCATTCCATAATACAGAGATACTGATCTCATGGACTTTTGTGAGGATCAAATAAAATGATATATGTGGAGTTCCTACACAACTGAATAGGTAGTTGGTGATGAGGTTCCCATGTTCCCTTGACTCTAAGACAGTGTTGGAAATTTCAACAAAATGACATAGAGTCATGAATAAGACAAGGTAGAAACTGCTAATGTGCCTAATATCTGACACAGACAAAAAAGACAGAGGGGACCATTGGGCTACCATAAGTCACATGTTTATAATGAGCCGTGGCCTAGCACTTTGGTGGGGCTGATGTTAGAAGGAAGGGAATTTATTATAACTGCAATATTCAGTGTATTTTATAGCACTTTACCTCTTTGAAAAATGGTGATAATGAATATACCAAATCTTATGGTTTCTGAATACTTGGTATTTCAATATACTCTGAGTGTTTTGTGATGTTGAAAACAAAAAAATGACATAGTTTGATAAACTATGACATAGTCCATTTATGTATTTCAATTTAATTATATCCTGCATTTCTTTCTTAGAAATTTCTGGCTAAGATTGATTTGTCTTTGGTACATGTAGAATTTAGTGGACTGAGTCAGTTCAGTCGCTCAGTCATGTCTGACTCTTTGCAACCCCACGGGCTGTAGCCTGCCAGGCTTCTCTGTCCATCATCAACCCTTGGAGGTTGCTCAAATTCATGTCCATCAAGTCAGTGATGCCATTCAACCATCTCATCCCCTGCCGTCCCCTTCTCCTCCTGTATTCAATCTTTCCCAGCATCAAGGTCTTTTCCAACGAGTCAGTTCTTTGCATCAGGTGGCCAAAGTATTGCAGTTTCAGCTTCAGCATCAGTCGTTCCCATGAATATTCAGGACTGGTTTCCTTTAGGATAAAGGAGTGGACTGAGTATGATATAGTAAATGTAAATTATCAGCTTTATTAAAGAAAATCTCTAACTTGTACTCATTAATTCTCAAAATAAGCTAGTTCTGAATCTTTTACAAATTGATACTGCGCTCTTGATAATTAGGATTTTAAGGGAGCACACATGATCAAGTTATAGTGAAATGTTTCACTGTAAGTGCTATTGGAAAGCTCGGACAGGAAAACCACAGTTCTCAGGGGTAGGTTTTTTATTTGTTAATTTTTAATGTGAATTACCGATTTCATCTCTTTTGGCAGCATTTGAAATTTGTTATAACTTGCTGATATAAAACAAAATCCAGGTGGAATCATGAGAGACACCACTCAGACTTTGAATTAGCCTGCAGAGTCACGTGTCTGTACATTCCATTGGAAATTTCCTGAATTTAGGGAGCATTGTGTGTGCGTGCATGCTCAGTTATGTCCGACACTCTGCGACTCCTTGGACTGTGGCCACCAGGCTCCTCTCTCCATGGGATTCTCCAGGCAGGAATACTGGAGTGGGTGGCCATTTCCTCCTCCAGGGGATCTTCCCGACCCAGGGATCAAACCTGCATCTCCTGCTTTGGGAAGTGGATTCTTTACCACTTTGCACCTGGGAATGGAAGCTTTATAGCAGGATGAAAAATGCACTAGCTCAGGAACTGAGGAGACAGGTGTCCAAAATACTGGTCCACCAGTGAGGCTGTTGTTACCCTTGTGCAAGTAATTTAAATCCTTAGGTCTTAGATATATCGTTAGTGAGAAACAGAGATACAATAATAACAGCAAAAAGCCAACTATACTCATTTCATGGAGCAATTATATAGATGTATTTATTTATTTAATGTCTAGTGTTAAGGTGGTCATTGAGTGCCTTCTGTTTGTCAGGCACCATGCTGGACACTGTCCACATGGCAGCGATTGTCCCTTGATTTTTCTTCAGGTTGGATCTGTGCTGTCCTAGAGCTTGAGAGACAGATGGTGCCCACTCAGATACAAACAGGAATACCTGTAGAATCCCTTCTCAGGGAGGTTCCACAAAGGATACTATGATTCTGGAGCTATAGTGACTTGTCATGTTGGATGATACTTCATGGAGTAAATGGCTTTGGAGCTTCAATTTAAAGGATGAGCAAAGGGTGAGGAATCAAGAGAGGTCCCAGTAGAAAAAACAGAAAGTACTGAAAGGAGACCAGTGAAGCTAAAGCAGAGTGAGGAGCAGCTTGCTGTCGATTGACACTTGAAACAGATAAAGGGCTTTGTAGGCAATATTAAGGATTTGGCTCTGAAGCTTCAAAAATGAAAAGTCATTGAAAGGTTTTAATCTGTGAGGTGAAAAAAAATCAGATTTTGTGGCTACAGAGTGGGAGAACAGCTCATAAAGGGCAGAAAAACAGGAAGCTACTGGGTAGTGTAGATGCACGAGTGATTGCCTTGACCGGGATATCATGGGGTTGTGGAGAGAAATGAATTAATTAAAGAGATTTTTAAGGTGAATTGAGAATAGAGGTCAATGCGAGAGCGCTGTCAAGCCTGACTCTTCTATTTCTGGGTTGTCTGAATGGATGGATGGTGATGTCTTTTGAGAAAGAAATCACTGCAAGAGAGAAAGAAAAACTCAGGTTTTAATAATATTACATTTGAACTGTTTTTGGACATTCAAATGCAGGTGTCAAGAAGAATTTGAATTTTAGAAAAAAATCTTGTCATTTTGTTATTTCTTCTTCTGCTTGTGTCCTCTACTGTCTTTTCAATCTTTACTTATCAGCCTTTTAAACATTCCCAAGACTTCCCCAGTTTTGTGTTCAGAAAACCCTAAAAAAATACACATGAACTCTTTTGCATGATATTTCTTTCTTTTAGCCACTGCCTTACTTTATAGTCAAATTTCTGGGAGTTGTATTCATTGTTTCCATTTTCTTAACTCCTAGTCACACCTAACACTTACTAGTCTTTTGACTTTGCTTCCAACAAACTACTTTGCCAAATGCCATGGCTCCTCTTTGATTTAACTTGTCAGCATACTCTGTGCTTGTTGCTTTGAAATTCAAATCAGTATGTAGGACTGCTTATTTAACTTGATGCCTTTAAAGCATCTCAAACTCAATTCATCTAAACCCGAATTCTTGATCATCTTCCTCCAAACTTGAAAGGTCCACAGTTCACTCAGCTGCACAAGTCAGAAACCTGTGGTTTATTCTTGTCATTTTTTATTCCTTTTCTCATACTCATCCTGTGTTCAATCATTGTAGTCTTGTCATTTCTAACTTCTAAATATGTATCTGTGTACGTGTTAAGTCGTTTCAGTCATGTCCCACTCTCTGCGATCCTACGGACTGTAGCCTTCCAGGCCCCTCTGTCCGTGAGATTCTCCAGGCAAGAATACTGGAGTCAGGTGCCATTTCTTCCTCCAGGGGATCTCCCCAACCCGGGGATTGAACCCACATCTCTTATACCTCCTGCATTAACAGGCATGTTCTTTATTACTAGCGCTACCTGGGAAGCCAAATATGTATCTATTTCTCTTCATTTCTGTTGCCATCACTCTAGTTGAAGGTTTTCAACTTTGGCGCTGTTGACGTTAGGGAACTGGGTAATTCTTTGCGGTGTGGGGCTGTCCTGTGCACTGTAGGGTGTTGAACAGTATCCCTGGCCTGTATCAGCTATATGCCAGTGGTAACATCATCACTACTTACGACAACCAAAAATGTCTCCAGAAATTCAGCATGTGCTCATGGTGTAAAATTGCCCTCATGTGAAAACCACTGCTTTGTCTAAGTCACCATCATTTAAATAATATTACATTTGAACTGTTTTTGGACATTCAAATGCAGGTGTCAAGAAGAATTTGAATTTTAGAAAAAAATCTTGTCATTTTGTTATTTCTTCTGCTTGTGTCCTCTACTGTCTTTTCAATCTTTACTTATCAGCCTTTTAAACATTCCCAAGACTTCCCCAGTTTTGTGTTCAGAAAACCCTAAAAAAATACACATGAACTCTTTTGCATGATATTTCTTTCTTTTAGCCACTGCCTTACTTTATAGTCAAATTTCTGGGAGTTGTATTCATTGTTTCCATTTTCTTAACTCCTAGTCACACCTAACACTTACTAGTCTTTTGACTTTGCTTCCAACAAACTACTTTGCCAAATGCCATGGCTCCTCTTTGATTTAACTTGTCAGCATACTCTGTGCTTGTTGCTTTGAAATTCAAATCAGTATGTAGGACTGCTTATTTAACTTGATGCCTTTAAAGCATCTCAAACTCAATTCATCTAAACCCGAATTCTTGATCATCTTCCTCCAAACTTGAAAGGTCCACAGTTCACTCAGCTGCACAAGTCAGAAACCTGTGGTTTATTCTTGTCATTTTTTATTCCTTTTCTCATACTCATCCTGTGTTCAATCATTGTAGTCTTGTCATTTCTAACTTCTAAATATGTATCTGTGTACGTGTTAAGTCGTTTCAGTCATGTCCCACTCTCTGCGATCCTACGGACTGTAGCCTTCCAGGCCCCTCTGTCCGTGAGATTCTCCAGGCAAGAATACTGGAGTCAGGTGCCATTTCTTCCTCCAGGGGATCTCCCCAACCCGGGGATTGAACCCACATCTCTTATACCTCCTGCATTAACAGGCATGTTCTTTATTACTAGCGCTACCGGGAAGCCAAATATGTATCTATTTCTCTTCATTTCTGTTGCCATCACTCTAGTTGAAGGTTTTCAACTTTGGCGCTGTTGACGTTAGGGAACTGGGTAATTCTTTGCGGTGTGGGGCTGTCCTGTGCACTGTAGGGTGTTGAACAGTATCCCTGGCCTGTATCAGCTATATGCCAGTGGTAACATCATCACTACTTACGACAACCAAAAATGTCTCCAGAAATTCAGCATGTGCTCATGGTGTAAAATTGCCCTCATGTGAAAACCACTGCTTTGTCTAAGTCACCATCATTTCTTTCTTGGTCTGTTAGAGGCTAACTGATTTCCTATTCCTATTCTATGTGACTCCTTTGAGTCACTTTTCATCTATTGCTGCAGTGATTAAAAAATCCCAGTAGCTCATAAAGCTGTTTATGTCCTTCCTTTGCTCCCAAAACTTCAGTGTTTTTGCACTGCCCTTAGAATAAAAGCCAAATCCGGATATGACCTGTAAGGCATGACTCAGTCTTCCTCCGCCCTTTCACCAGCCTCCTTTCATGCTGTTTTGTCCTCCAGCTCTGACCATCGTTCCTTTTGCTCTGTCTCAAGTCCTTTGCACAAGCTGCTCCCTTGTCTTTTGTTCCCCTTCCTCTATCTTCTCATTATCAGTTTGGCTTTGCTCATGTTTATTTGTCCTTCAAAACTCCCTCTGTTGTATGCTACTAATCCTCCGTAGTGTTAGTCTTTTTCATAGAAATAGACTTCTCCCTGGGGGTTTCCCAGCTAGCTCTGTGATAAAGAATCTGCCTGCCAGTGCAGGAGACATAAGAGATGCGAGCTCAATCCCTGGGTCAGGAAGATCCCTTAGAGGAGGAAATGGCTACTCACTCCAGTATCTTTGTCTGGGAAATCCCATGGACAGAGGAGCCTGGTCGGCTACAGTCCAAGGGTTGCAAAAAGCCAGACATGACTGAGCAACAGGACAAGAGCCAGCAGACTTCTGCATGGTCTTCTTCACAACATGCGTCGATATACATAATCATGAATTGAGTGCATAATGTTCATGTTCTCCTCTGTGAGCCTAGGGGCCATCTTCTTTGGGTTCAGCAATGTATCTCCATGGGAAGGTGCATTACTTACCATGGCACTCATCAAACAGTGATTGAATGGATGAATTCATAAATAATTAAATATGGATATGAGGTAGATAGATGAGTTACCAACTTTCTCTGACAGGAATGTATTTTTCTGGTGGTTGAATTTTGAACATTGGATGTAGGATGTTAGTTTCTGGTCTACTAAAAGTAAATTGCTATCTACCTCATGCTGTAAAAATATGATCTATTTTAACATAATTTTGAGGTTTTAGGTTTAGGTATGCTGTACAATATTTCTTCCTTCTTATTCCGGTCAGCCTCTAGAGGGGATCTCTAGCCTGGATTTGGAAGAATATGTAGATTTGGCTCATGAGATAAAAACTGGTGCAGTGAACTATGAGATATATGCGTCTTGCCCACAAATGTCTCAAAAATCTGTGTATTGCTATTGCTATAGTGCAATAAAAGTACCTGCCCTCTGGGAGTTGGCAGAAAAGAATTTAATATTTAATGAAAGGTTGGCTCAATAAATCATATTTTCCAAATCAGAGAATAAAACATTAAGAGGAAGAAATTTGGACCACTGACCCATGAACTTGTAGACATGAGTACTTGGCTTGAAACTACCTTTAATTACATAAGCATCTTGAGAATATGGTTAGTGAAAAGGGATACGTGTGGAACTTGAACAAGTTTAGGTACTGAAATGTTTCTAGTTATTAATATAATAATCGACACTTACCCATCTTCTAAACTATTCAGGCAAAGTCTAAGCATATTTTTTCCCCTTTTCCATGAAAGTACAGAGAAAGCCATAGATAAAGAGAAAGCAGATGTTTAATTTTTGTAATAAACAGCGGTGATCTGGAGTTGGTTAGCTTCATGACTATCCATCTTAAGGAAACATATTTTCCAGCAAAGCTGTCAACGTTCTTGAAACTATTTTGGGAACTCTACAGGGTATTTTGTTATAACCCTATAATGTCCGGTTATAAGTTTCTGTCTTCACCGCAGTCTGGGGTCATCAGGCAGATGATACCATCCATGCAGATGTTCTGTTGAGTGTAGTAACTAACTGACATTTTAATTTTTCTCTGTAGTGTGAGAAACAGAATACTTTGATGTGATACCTCAATAAATAAGTACCAATGTACTGGCATATTCCTTCTCTTTTTTTTTTTAATTGTAAAAAAGGCACAAAACTGAAGACAGATTGCCTCCCCCAAAATACCTATGCCTCTCACTATTCCAATAAAACAAATTTCATATTTACATGAAAAAATGTACTCCATATTTATATACATAATTGTACACTATTTCATGATGGTTCTATTCCCCTTCATCAAATCAATGCACAATAGTTTAATTAGTTATTCTCTACTTATTTACTTTACATGTTTCTTGTATTTGTTTATGTCTCTTACCAAGTTTTGGGAAGTTTCATTCATTATCTCTTCAAATATTTTTCTGCCCCCAATTCTCCTTTTCCTTCTGGGACTCTGATGACACCAGAAAACAGAATACTTTGATGTGATACCTCAATAAATAAGTACCAATGTACTGGCATATTCCTTCTCTCTTTTTTTTTTAATTGTAAAAAAGGCACAAAACTGAAGACAGATTGCCTCCCCCAAAATACCTATGCCTCTCACTATTCCAATAAAACAAATTTCATATTTACATGAAAAAATGTACTCCATATTTATATACATAATTGTACACTATTTCATGATGGTTCTATTCCCCTTCATCAAATCAATGCACAATAGTTTAATTAGTTATTCTCTACTTATTTACTTTACATGTTTCTTGTATTTGTTTATGTCTCTTACCAAGTTTTGGGAAGTTTCATTCATTATCTCTTCAAATATTTTTCTGCCCCCAATTCTCCTTTTCCTTCTGGGACTCTGATGACACCAGTGTTAGGTTTTTTTGGTTTATATCCTTGAGAGAATGTTCACTAAAAGAAAAATCTTTTTAATCCTTGGTTCAGATAATTTTATTGATACA
>SJYC01040835.1:0-25949 GCA_006408675.1 Madoqua kirkii
CTATTTCTGATTATTTTTTTACTTTTAATATATATATTTTTAAAACTGAGGAGATTGTTATAAATCTAGCTAGGCAATTTGTAAGCCTGTCTTTTCTTGCTATAAAGCACTAAAAGAAAAAAAAAAAGAAAGGAGAAAAATCTCTGTTTTTATCTTTCAAGCCACTCATCTATTCATCTTATTTATCCATTGATCACATTTTTTCTTGTTTACTTTTGGTGCTTTGCATGGTTCTAGGTGTCATAAAGAATAGATGACTATAAAATAGACTATAGAAATCTATCATCTAAATGGAAACCAGTGAAAGCAAAACAAAAAAACAAGATATATTGTCAATAATGCTGCATTGCATATTTGAAAGTTGTTAAGAGAGGAGATCCTGAAAGAAAAAGAAAGCCAAGTGTTTTATGCAACTGGTATACATTATATAAGGGAAAATACATACCTGGTCCCTTTTATAAAGTTAAGTAAAATAAGATTAGCATAGGTGATTAAATGAAGACCCATACAATATAGATAATGACCAGGGCCCAACTAGTGTCTTGAACAAGTCCTTTCTTAATATGCAGCCATTAGCCAGCTAGAAAGTAGTGATACGATGGGAAAGTGAACATTTTTCTGTCCTTTTCTCACTTGTGAATTGCAATTTCAACCCTGGTCAATGAGAGTAGCTTTTTGGTAGTGTATGTAGTGACCTTCTAAAGAGCTTGCTCAAGGTTCCTGTAATTCTACATGTCTGGGGTCATACAGCCTAATCCTAGAGTTTTTGATCAGCTCAGTTTTCAGTGAAGAAGGAGTTAAGCATCATAGTGCCTCAGCTCAGCATTATATTAATAGCAAACAATTGGTTAATATCTCCTGTGTGCCTGACACTGTGCTAAACACTAATACATAGATACCTCTGAAGCCTCACAACAAGCCTATGATGGTACCATCATCTACATTTTATAGTTGTGGAAACTGAAGCCAGAGAGGGTAAGTGACTTTGCCACAGTCAAACAGCTGCTGAGTCCCAGAGTCAGGAATTGAATCTAGGCAGGCTGAGTGCAAAGTCTACACTCTTTAATGGTTTCACCAAATGCCTCTTGTGTCCTATGTGGCTTCTACATTTTGCCAACCTCTTTTGCCCTTATAGCTGTGTTATAGTAGTCATTGCTACTGCTACTGCTAAGTCGCTTCAGTCGTGTCTGATCCTGTGCGACCCCATAGACAGCAGCCCACCAGGCTCCTCTGTCTTAGTAGTCATTACTACGTGTATTAGTAATAATTTCTGTCTTGTTATTCAAAATAAGAAATTTTCATATGAAAGAAGCTCGGTAACTTAAATGCATAGATCACTTGATCCTCATGAAAAGCAAGTGAGGATCCATTCTACTCAAATGAGAAACCGTGACCCAGGTTGTGTTGTATTCAAGGTTTTGCAAAGAAGAACTTTTAAAGATAAGACTCGAACCCAGGTCTTCTGACAGCATATACAGGACTCACTGACCACACTGTGTCTCCTGCCTATAGCGTGGCTTTCAGGTTTTCTTCCTGAAGACCTGCCTTCACCCATGGCAGTCCTCCCCCAAATCATTCACTCAGAATTCATTGCAAAACTGTGCAAGAGATGTGTCTGTTTAGCAGCAAGGGGTCATTTTGTTTTACTTCCTACTAATCCTCCTTGCCATCTTGGCCACCCTATCCCCTTCCTGCTTATTCTGGGCTTGTTCTGGCTTTCCCATGGTTTGTAAGAAACTTGACTGATTAATCATAATCAGTATCATTGTTACTTAGGAAAGGCCCCCAGTCTTTTGTTGCAAAGCTTGTTCCTGTTGATCCCAGGAACAAGAAGTCTATAACAGCATTCAGAGCTTGCCAGGTTGTTACTGGGTTTTATAGTCCATTATTCTTTTCCTGATAAAGACTTTCTTCATCATAAGTTTGCTCTTAATAAATCAGATTCACTTTTTTTTCACTTCCTTAGCTATCCAATTTTTAGCAATTATCATTTATTTCAGAGCAAAATATAATAATGTTGAACCTTGTCAGGTTTAAAAAACTGACAACTTCTGCAACATGATAGTTAACTTACAGCTGCTGAAGTTTCTTACGTTACAGGAAAATCACTCAACAACTTATGCTGAATGAACAATGTAAGTGAGGGTAGATGGCCATCAAATATTGCATATACCCAAGAAACCATGCAAAGAATGAGCACAAAGGTATGGTTAGTCATTGTCCAACACAGAAAAAGCCAATCGAAACTCCAGCAGACTCTGAAGACCTGATCGTGAGATCTTAAGTACATAAAAAACCATGACCTTTGGTGGCCAACTTTGTGAGTAAACTCTCTTCACACAGATTCAATCCAGTTTAGCACCTCTTTGCAGTATTTTGCTCAGACCACGTATGACAAGTCGTGAAAATGTTTCAGTAGCTCAGAAAGAACCACAGACACTCAGGGAGGCCTGAGAAAATAGAAATCTAAACAATGAATAAAAATAATTGCTAAGGTTTGCAGAGATATGAGTTGTTAACTAAAAATACACAACTAAAATTAAGAGATTATAATCTTTGCTTCCATGGTGTACTTTGGGACTGATGATAAAACACCATGCCTTTCACTGGTGTATCATTGTATCATATTCAACTAAAGTACGCTGTGAAAATATACCTTCAGTAAAATGTTCATGACCACTGGGTATAGAAGGCAGGGTAAGACAGAAACATAGCCAGATATCAACTCCATCCCAGCTGTTTAAATTCTTCACATATGCACTCATATCTTACATAAATAGAGTCAGCTTTTCTTTTTGTATCATACACTTTTAGTCCGTTGTGTAACATGTGAATTCCTTCTATCAGTTGCAGATCCAGTCTTTTGACTGATTGTCTTTTTGTCCTCAAGTTTGTTTTCTACTTATTGATAAAACCTGTCTTCCATCTTTAGTTCCTATCAAAATCATTTCTATTATCTTCTGTTTTCCAATATTTTTTTCCTATTTTCTTTAGTCCTTCTCTCCGTCAATCGGTATCTGACTTAAAATTCAACAAATATCCTTAAATGAGTTTGTGATATTCTAAATACTTTTAATTTCCTAGACATTAATTCAACAGATACTTTATTTACATCTGATTCTCTCAGACAAACTCGTTTTTAAAAAATTTCCTTGAAAAAGTGAAAGAAAGTGTTAGTTGCTCAGTCATGTCTGAGTCTTTGTGACTGCATGGACTGTAGCCCACCAGGCTCCTCTGTCCATGGAATTCTCCAGGCAAGAATACCGGAGCAGGTTGCCATTTCCTTCTCCAGAGGATCTTCCATCTCAGGGATTGAACCTGGACCTCCTGCTTTGCAGGCAGATTCTTTACAACAAATCTCTCTTCTCTAAACAGCCTGTAAGGAGATTGTCCTTTTTTTTTTTGGTTGCTGGTTTTCTCTGTGGCTAAAATGATCTGTGAGACAATCTACTAACCCTGAGTAGGAAGCTAGTGATTTTTATTACTCAGCATAGTTCATAATTTTCCAATGATTTCAGTGTACTTCGTTTGAAATTTGAAAACTAGTTCCAGTTTACCTCATGAAAGCTGACCATTCCATAACTGTTGTGAAATAAACCTCAGACTGAGTTTACCAATTCCAGTTTTATTATAGATTGAGTCTCTGTGTGATTTCATGCCTTCAAACAGTCAGTTGCTAAGATACTCTTTGTCAAACAATTCAGCAGTTCAATAGGGGAAAAATAGTGTGGATTTGCCAAGTCATTCCAGTCAAAACAGGTGAACTGTAATAAAAATAACTAAGATTATGGGTCAATGAACTCTTAACCTCTAAAATAATGTGGAAAATTGTGATCTGTGCATATATGCATTTGCTGGAGAGGGAATTTATTACCATACTTAGGTTTCTATTGCCTTGCACTATACTAGGTATATTGATGAAACTGAATAAATTTTATGTGAATGAATTGCAAATGAAATAAGAATTCTACAGATGGTCCTCTCATTGGTAAAAAAAAAAAAAAGTTTAAGAATAATTAGAGCCACATGTTTTTTTTCCCTTTGAATGTTCCCTCTCCACATATCTCTTTTGTTTCTCCTTCTTGGTGTTCCTAGAAGGTAAATGTTAAATGTTCTGAGTTTATCTTTAATATTTTTTGACTCTTCTTTCATACTTTCCAATTTTTGTTCCTTTATGATATGTTACAGAAAATTTATCAATTCAGTCTTCTGTCTTATGGGTTCAACTTGTGTCTTTTCTACTATTAATTTTATTTAAAGGTCTGGATTTTAATTTCAACACCATTTTCCTTTGATATTTATTATTTTGCGTACTAGCTTGACTTTACTTCTTCGACTTGATGGCTTCTTTTTGCTTACCCATCTCCCAGAGATTCCCAATGGTTTTGGTCTACTGAGGTTACTTTTCTTAATTTTAAATGTAGTTATGAATTGAAGAGGAAAAGATGATTTTCTATAATTTTCATAAACCTGAGATGATCAAAGCTGAGGGAGATGAGACATAGTGTGTGTCCATCGTCTATAAGTAGAAGCTCTTGCACTTTTCTTAAGTCTGTTTGAGGTTGAAGGCCACTCATTTAAAAGCGTGGGGTTTCTCCCGATGTTGACAAAATTATATAGGAATGTTGTAAAAAATAAAGGAAAAAATCCAATGAATTAAAAACTAAGTTATCCACAATTCTACTATTAAAATTGCTAATATGAGAAAGAGATACATGTACCCCAGTGTTCACTGCAGCACTGTTTACAATAGCTAGGACATCGAAGCAACCCAGATGTCCATCGGTCAACAAATGGATAAGGAAGTTGTGGTACATATACACAATGGAATAATAGTTGTAAAAAGTCAGTTCTAATGAGATGGATGAAACTGGAACTTATTACACAGATTGAAGTAAGTCAGGAAGAGAAACACCAATACAGTGTATTAATGCATATATACGGAATTTAGAAAGATGGTAACAATGACCCTATATGCAAGGCAGCAAAAGAGAAATGGATGTAAAGAACAGACTTTGGGATTCTGGGAGAAAATGAGGGTGGGATGATTTGAAAGAATAGCACTGCAACATGTATGTTACCATATGCAAAATAGATGACCAGTGCAAGTTCAATGCATGAAGCAGGGCACTCAGAGCCAGTGCTCTGGGACAGCCCAGAGGGATGGGGTGGGGAAGGAGACAAGAAGGGGGTGGGATGGAGACACATGTACACCTATGGCCGATTCATGTCGATGTATGGCAAAAACCACCACAATATTATAAAGTGATTAGCTTAAAATTAATTAATTAAAAATTGCTACTAATACTGTTTGTATGCATACTTTTTCACTTATGAAGAGTTTCCTGTCTCTTGCTTATTCAGCTGTGGGGATGAAGGGGTGGAGGAGTGGCAGATATATAGAAACTGGCTAACACACTTTCAGTTCAGTTCAGTTCAGTTCAGTCACTCAGTTGTGTCCGACTCTGCGACCCCATGAATCGCAGCACACCAGGCCTCCCTGTCCATCATCATCTCCTGGAGTTCACTCAGACTCACGCCCGAGTCTGTGATGCCATCCAGACATCTCATCCTCTGTCGTCCCCTTCTCCTCCTGCCCCCATTCCTCCCAGCATCAGAGTCTTTTCCAATGAGTCACCTCTTCTCATGAGGTGGCCAAAGTATGGGAGTTTCAGCTTTAGCATCATTCTTTTCAAAGAAATCCCAGGGTTGATCTCCTTCAGAATGGACTGGTTGGATCTCCTTGCAGTCCAAGGGACTCTCAAGAGTCTTCTCCAACACCACAGTTCAAAAGCATCAATTCTTCGGCACTCAGCCTTCTTCACAGTCCAATTCTCACACCTATACATGACCACAGGAAAAATCATAGCCTTGACTAGACGGACCTTCGTCGGCAAAGTAAAGTCTCTGCTTTTGAATATGCTGTCTAGGTTGGTCATAACTTTTCTTCCAAGGAGTAAGTATCTTTTAATTTCATGGCTGCAGTCACCATCTGCAGTGATTTTGGAGCCCAAGCTTTAGGGTTAAATTAATAGGGGGCAGACCTTGTCATTTGACTTGAAAGGAGACAGCATTCTCTTTAGCAATGAAACTTAAGCTTTTAGAGTTGAGGGTGGGCGAGAAGGATACATAGGACAGGAATGTGCTCTCAGAAGGAAGCTGACTTTCTCAGGTAGATTTTTAGGTAGAGGTTTAGAATGCTATTTGTGTCAGTTTTGTAACTAATATAATCATAATTGTCTTACCTGCACATCTTAGTCAGCTTGGGCTACAGTAACAAGATACCATAGACTGGGTGGCTGAAACCACGAATGTTGATTTCTCACAAATGTGGGTGCTGGGAAGTCGAGGATCAAGGTGCTGGAAGGATCCGTTCTTGGTGTGAATCCTCTTCCTGGCTTGCAGATGGCCACTGTCTCTCTGTGTGCTTGCTTGGCCTCTTTGTCATAGCGCAGAAGATGAGGGAGCTCTAGGGTCTCTCCTATATGGGCCCCAGTCTCATCATGAAGGCGCCACTGTCATGACCGCACCCACCTAGTTACCTCCCGAAGGGATTAGGACTCCCAACGCATGAATTTTCTTTTCTGGGAAAATGGTGGTGGAATGCAAACATTAATTCCTTAACACTGAGCTACTGTTGTTTCTCAGTTAGCTTCAGAATCATGGTTCAAGTAAGTTCAGTAGGTGTCTTGCTTTCTAAGGACTTCCCTGGTGGCTCAGTGGTAAAGAATCTGCCTGCCATGTAGAAGATGCAGGAGACCCGGGTTCGATCCCTGGGTGGGGAAGATCTCATGGAGAAGGGCATGGCATTCTTGCCTGGGGAATCCCATGGACAGAGGAGCCTGGCAGGCTACAGTCCATGGGACTGCAAAGATTTGGACATGACTGAAGCAACTGAGCATGCAGGTGTTGCTTTTTTGTTTAAAGAGACTAAAGAGTTTCAGTTATCTTTACCAAATAAGTTGGCTTCAGAGCTGTCCAAAGTAGAAGCAGAAAAATCCAGCTCCTGGGCCCCAGGGCGCGTTTCTAGAACTTTGGCCATTATGAGAGTGATTCAGTTCAGTGAATCAGCTCCTTTCTGTGATTTTAATTAATGACAGCCAGCCCTGGGAGAAAGGTGGCAGCGTTGTACAGAGCAAGAGTCTCTCATTTGGGTGCTTCACTGTACAAGGAAGGAAAACAAATGTAAATATTCCTCATCAGTAGCAAAATCATGCCTTTGTCTTTATCAAGTGCTAAATTATTTATATAAAGTTGAAAATGAGTCAAACATAACATTCTGTGGGGTTTCTGCCATCTGTTCTTCCTGTTTAGAGAAGGAAGATGAGTTTGGAAATGTAAGTACTCTGTTGTCAAGTGAAATGAGAGAGGAAATCAAGAGCAAAGACTGTTTCCTACAAACTCAGCTACAAGATGGCATAGGGTATCCAACTTTTGTTTGAGGATGCGAGGAGGGGCCCTGGGTTATGAGGAGTTTCATGGCTGTTTTTAAGAATTTTACCTTCTTAGAAAGAAGAAAGGAATCCTGTCCCTTTTCTAAGACTCTTTATCTGAAAACACCAGACAGTAAACATAAAGCTTTGGATAACAGAAACTACTTTTAGGAATAAATGTGTGCATAGATTTATCTATCTATCCAGGATAAGTATAATGAAATACTTTTTTTTTTTTTCTGTTAGAGTCTCTGCAGTGTTTTTGCTATACTTTTGCTTTTCTTTAAAAACTCATTTTAAATTAAGAGACCTGCTTCTAAACTATTTCATTTCTAATTTGTCTACTCAATGATTCTATGGGATCTAGAGAAACTTTTTGATACTGTTCAAAAAATAATCCTCTGCAGACTGTAATCTCCATTCTTTCCATTGTTTGGAAGTAGGTATAATATTCATTTATTGAGTGATTGACTAGCTTGAAAAGTATATTGAGTACATAGTACATGTCAGAAATTGTATGAGTCTAGGGCAGAGAAATAAGCAAGAAAGATAGTCCTTTCTTTTAATGAGTTTTAACTTATATGCAGAGTACATCATGAGAAATGCAGGGCTGGGAGAAACACAAGCTGGAATCAAGATTGCTGAGAGAAATGCCAATAACTTCAGGTCTGCAGATGACCCCACCCTTATGGCAGAAAGTGAAGAGGAACTAAAAAGCCTCTTGATGAAAGTGAAAAAGAGTGAAAAAGTTGGCTTAAAGCTCAGCATTCAGAAAACGAAGATCATGGCATCTGGTCCCATCACTTCATAGGAAATAGATGGGGAAACAGTGGAAACAGTGTCAGACTTTACTTTTTGGGGCTCCAAAATCACTGCAGATGGTGACTGCAGCCATGAAATTAGACGACGCTTACTCCTTGGAAGAAAAGTTATGACCAACCTACATAGTATATTCAAAAGCAGAGACATTACTTTGCCGACTAAGGTCCATCTAGTCAAGGCTATGGTTTTTCCAGTGGTCATGTATGGATGTGAGAGTTGGACTGTGAAGAAGGCTGAGTGCCGAAGAATTGATGCTTTTGAGCAATGATGTTGGAGAAGACTCTTGAGAGTCCCTTGGACTGCAAGGAGATCCAACCAGTCCATTCTGAAGGAGATCAACCCTGGGATTTCTTTGGAAGGAATGATGCTAAAGCTGAAACTCCCATACTTTGGCCACCTCATGAGAAGAGTTGACTCATTAGAAAAGACTCTGATGCTGGGAAGGATTGGGGGCAGGAGGAGAAGGGGACGACAGAGGATGAGATGGCTGGATGGCATCACTGACTCGATGGACATGTGTCTGAGTGAACTCTAGGAGTTGGTGATGGACAGGGAGGCCTGACGTGCTGCGATTCATGGGGTTGCAGAGTCGGACACAACTGAGCAACTGAACTGAACTGAAGTTCAGTTATAATTATATCCGTTGTATTAATTTATTTTTCTTAGGTACATATAGCTTTAATCTCTTTAGTATTTTGAAACAAGACTATTTTGTTTAAAAAGTACTTAAAACTTTCAAGATGCAAGACATGTAGATGAAATTAGTTGCAATGGCTGCATTAGGATTTGAGCAGTAATGCCTGTAAAAGTGATCAGTTGCAGCTGGAAAGTGTTGCATTCAGAGGGAGGGTGATGGGGATAAAAAACAACACCTAAGAATCAGAAATTAATTTGCATATCTTTGGAATGCATATGGTACTTTTTTTAAAGGTAGTAGCTTATTCTCATCAGAAACATATGCCTTGAGTCATGATTAGTACTATATTTTTCAGTTATTATTTTGATTATCTTACATGCATATATTCTAGAAATCCATGGTACCAGGGAAATCTACCTAAAACTTTGAATATGAAATAATTTTTCTGTAAGGAGTAAGGTGGTGGAACTCTTGTTACTTTCTCATCATGTAGGTGAATTATAGGGCTGTACATTCAGTCTACCAACCTTGGTGCCATGCCCTTGGTCCTTACTTCTTTGCTCATAGCTAACAAGGCAAGTCTAGAGTACCAGGGGACTGCAGTCTTCCCTTCCCAAATTCAGAGACTGGCCAGTGACCTATTTTGAGGTCTGATGTAAAAAATGAATAGGGCAATCTGACTTTGTCTTGTTTGGACCAAATTAGGAAATGCAGAGAGAAGTAAGCTAGAATTAAGAAGAATAGACTATTAAAGGAGAAACATAAGAAAATGTGGGAAAATGGGGGGAAAAATCAAGAAATCAATGATGGGATAGAAGAGGGAAAACAAAAATATTAGTGACATGTTACTTCAGAGTAGCCACAAAATCTGGAAAAGATAATATTGTTTCATCATGCATTAAGATGTAATACCAATAAACCATTCATTGTATTTTTACTGCTTTTGTAGACCTGGTGTCCAGGCTGCAGGTGGAGATTCTGCAGCCTGGCTTTACTGTGGGTCCCACTCTAGTCGTTAGACTTCTCTTGAATTTCCGTGTAGTTGTATTCCTACTGTGCCTTCTCACTATCACTCTATTACTTGGATAACTAAAGGGAGTCTCCTCTCCCTGGCAACCAGAAAATGCTACGTGAACCTCTTGAGGGTAAAGCCCATTTTCTAACAGAACTGATATACTTTCTTTGAGTTTTCTTTGTTCTTCCTTTTCTAGTGATCTGTAAAATATGTTGGCTTCTGGAATTTGCAAAACTTCCATTATCTGAATGCTGTACTTTGATTAGTGCTTTTTCCCCCATGTAAATATTTCTATCACATTATAAACTGCAGTGTTGGATTTAAACCATTGATATGTATGTACAGCACAGAAAACAAACTATTCAGTTTACTTCTATCTAATAATAACTCTAATATCACCCTTGCCAAAACCTCCATTAAAGACATATGCCTTGACTCATTGATTCCAATGATAGGGAAAAGCACTGTTTCCCAGCAGCTGGAGATTTGATGTTGCTTTGGAAGGGAAAAAAAGGATCACACCAAAATATTTACATAGCTTGAAAACTCTAGAAAGCCCTCATTAATAAGTTGGATTCAAGGATTGCCAGTAGAATAGGATCAGGAGTCCTTAAAAGGGTGAAAGCTGGGTGAATTTCAGGGGCCATGTGGTGTTCCTAGTTTTCAGGAAACCCCAGTGGGCCTGGCACTGAGGCGATGCCCACGGTGGAGCCAAGCCTACCTCAGGAATTTGGTCTCCTACTTGAAATGAAAGCGGGCTGTAGGGGCGATCAGCCTGCCGGTGAGCTGGTCTGTGAGGGAGTGGGGAATGAGGCACAAGACCATGCCCTTGGTCCTTACTTCTTTGCTCATAGCTAACAAGGCAAGTCTAGAGTACCAGGGGACTGCAGTTTCCCTTCCCAAATTCAGAGACTGGCCAGTGACCTATTTTGAGGTCTGATGTAAAAAATGAATAGGGCAATCTGACTTTGTCTTGTTTGGACCAAATTAGGAAATGCAGAGAGAAGTAAGCTAGAATTAAGAAGAATAGACTATTAAAGGAGAAACATAAGAAAATGTGGGAAAATGGGGGGAAAAATCAAGAAATCAATGATGGGATAGAAGAGGGAAAACAAAAATATTAGTGACATGTTACTTCAGAGTAGCCACAAAATCTGGAAAAGATAATATTGTTTCATCATGCATTAAGATGTAATACCAATAAACCATTCATTGTATTTTTACTGCTTTTGTAGACCTGGTGTCCAGGCTGCAGGTGGAGATTCTGCAGCCTGGCTTTACTGTGGGTCCCACTCTAGTCGTTAGACTTCTCTTGAATTTCCGTGTAGTTGTATTCCTACTGTGCCTTCTCACTATCACTCTATTACTTGGATAACTAAAGGGAGTCTCCTCTCCCTGGCAACCAGAAAATGCTACGTGAACCTCTTGAGGGTAAAGCCCATTTTCTAACAGAACTGATATACTTTCTTTGAGTTTTCTTTGTTCTTCCTTTTCTAGTGATCTGTAAAATATGTTGGCTTCTGGAATTTGCAAAACTTCCATTATCTGAATGCTGTACTTTGATTAGTGCTTTTTCCCCCATGTAAATATTTCTATCACATTATAAACTGCAGTGTTGGATTTAAACCATTGATATGTATGTACAGCACAGAAAACAAACTATTCAGTTTACTTCTATCTAATAATAACTCTAATATCACCCTTGCCAAAACCTCCATTAAAGACATATGCCTTGACTCATTGATTCCAATGATAGGGAAAAGCACTGTTTCCCAGCAGCTGGAGATTTGATGTTGCTTTGGAAGGGAAAAAAAGGATCACACCAAAATATTTACATAGCTTGAAAACTCTAGAAAGCCCTCATTAATAAGTTGGATTCAAGGATTGCCAGTAGAATAGGATCAGGAGTCCTTAAAGGGTGAAAGCTGGGTGAATTTCAGGGGCCATGTGGTGTTCCTAGTTTTCAGGAAACCCCAGTGGGCCTGGCACTGAGGCGATGCCCACGGTGGAGCCAAGCCTACCTCAGGAATTTGGTCTCCTACTTGAAATGAAAGCGGGCTGTAGGGGCGATCAGCCTGCCGGTGAGCTGGTCTGTGAGGGAGTGGGGAATGAGGCACAAGCATGCTCCCTTGTATGTATTTCTGCCCTGCGACCTTTTAGAGCAATACTTCTGGTCAGCACTAAGGACACTGGGCAAACAAGAAGAACACAGAGGGAGACTTACAGTCAGAGACACTGCCTAGCCCAAACCTGTATTTCCCAACTCCATTTGGGGGAGGGAGGGTGTCACAAAAGCAATTATTTTAAAAAAAGGTACTCTGCCCTTTCCCTACCCTACACCTTTGTTTTAATTCTCTTCTGAATTACTTTAGTTCATTTGAAGGGAGACTGGAGATCCTGTCCATCACCAAAAAGATTGAACACCAAAGCTAAGTTTCTAGGTTTTGCTTTGTCTTACGATTTTGCTTTGTGTTTACCAGTATGAGAAGGGACTCCTGTTTACTGATGTCTAGAGGGCCAGATACTATCTGCTCTGTTATGTATTTTTCAAAAAATATTTTTGACTAACAGTATGGAGAGTTGTCAGTAAAACTTTTGTCAAAGGATGAACTGAGAAAGCATACAGAGTGCAGATAGTGGGATGAGGCAATGCCACAGTCAAAGCTGGAGGAGGTGACCCGCTAGGGTTTAGGGTCATGAGGAATAAGGAAGAGATCTGTTTGGGTTTGTAAAGCTAGGAGTTGAGTCAGAAACAGAGGATGTTTCAAATGCTGTGTTGGAGCAATGTCTCTAGGTGAAAAGCAGACCTTGAATAGACAGCTGCCTGCTGGCTAAAAGAGGGTAAGTGTGTCATGCTGGGTACCAGTGGGAGCCAGAACAGCTCTGAGGGCTCACCCCAAAAGCAGTGTAAGCTACACATGTTTTGTTTTTTTTTGGTTAAGGATGGCGGGACATCTGTACGCCTGTGGCTGATTCATGTCAATGTATGTTGAAAACCACCACAATATTATAAAGGAATTAGCATCCAGTTAAAATAAATAAATAAAATTTTTAAAAAGTCACACACTTCTTTCACCAGCATACACTTGCTATTTTAGGGAAAGATATGTAAATTATTGGATTTAGTTAAGCATTAAATTAGCTCAGGCATTTTGTTTCCTTTTCTGCCAGCGAGTGTATGCACCTCAGGACAAAGGCATTATATAAAGAAAAATTAAGAAATTAAATTTTCTATGTACCCTCTGAACTGTAGCATGACTTAATTTTGCAACTTTCCTACATGCAGAGAAAGACTTTGCTACATGTAAGAATAAAATATTTTATGTTATTTTTATTTGTAATAGTTTATTCATCTTTCTGGATTATGTAAAGTGTTGCAGATCACATGTCTTAGGGTAAGTATATCAGCAATGTCTTTTTTTTTTTTTTTTTTTTTTTTTACAAAACTATATTGGTTTTGCCATACATTAACTTGAATCCACCACGGGTGTACATGAGTTCATGTAAGAAATCACCAGTCTAGGTTTGATATAGGATACAGGATGCTTGGGGCTGGTGTACTGGGATGACCCAAAGAATAAAATATTTTAGAAAATATCCTTTAGTTTGGGGAGATGTATTTACATGAGGATGTGCAAAAAAGCTCCATAAACCAGGTCCTTGTGCTACAGGTACTTCTCTTCACTTTTCTCTCCATCTCACTGGTATATGCTAGTCTTTTGGATGTTTATTGTTAGATTTTGCTTCTTCAATGAGGATATCAGGGAGCCTAAGTCATTTTTGGACTTATTATCCTTGTTATTTTGGACTTTTATCCATGTCCTCTTGTTTTCCATCTTGCCTGGTCCTTGCCAGAAGTCCCTGGTTGCCTGGTGTAAGAAAACATCATAATTATCTCATTAATATTTGGTCCTGGCCTTCCCGCTGACCAGATTATTATTGCTGAGAATTCAAAGAGAGACAACAGAAATGTACTAAAAAGGAATAAATTGGTCCTCGAATTGTAGTTCCAGGAAGCTGTACGGGAACAACAGCTTGCTGCTAGTGAAATAAGAGGCCATGTAAAATGTAGACTGATACGAATCTAACTACACTCTGTCTTTTGGAAGGCAGAGACCATGCTCTAAGCACTTCCTTCAGCACCTTATCTGTAGCAGGCCGTCACATTTGTTGACTATATAAAGGGTAAGCAAATTTCAAAATAGATTTCTCCCCCTCCCCATTTTCTATCCTCCCTGAATTCATTTACTGCTTCCCAGAATGTTTCCTAAGTGAAAAGTGATGTGTACTGCATATACCCAAATGAACTGTTGTTAACTCCAGAGATAAATTCCTACTTTGCTGTCTACCATCCAGAGGATGATGATAATGGTTTTTAAGCTCTATTGGTTATAGTGTAATTGATATGCTTGCTGAAGGAGATCAACCCAGGGATTTCTTTGGAAGGAATGATGCTAAAGCTGAAACTCCAGTACTTTGGCCACCTCATGCAAAGAGTTGACTCATTGGAAAAGACTCTGATGCTGGGAGGTATTGGGGGCAGGAGGAGAAGGGGACGACAGAGGATGAGAAGGCTGGATGGCATAACGGACTCGATGGATGTGAGTCTGAGTGAACTCTGGGAGCTGGTGATGGACAGGGAGGCCTGGCGTGCTGCAGTTCATGGGGTCGCAAAGTCGGACACAACTGAGCAACTGAACTGAACTGAACTGATATGCTTGCTGACTGCTTACGTATAGTATTTGATACTCATGATTGTTCTTATCATTATGATACTCATAATTTTTCTTGACCCACCATTCTTTTTTTGGGTTTTATGTGGGACTGTAATGGATAAAGCTGATTCCAGTGGTAAAACTACCTCTGACCAAGGTAATAAGAACCTAGAGAAATAATATTTGCAACTTCCAAATCAAAGTTAGCATTTCTGGTCACTATGACTTCAAGGTGTAGTCTAAAGCAGCTGTTACTCTTACAATACCTCTCTGAATTACAAGCCAGCTCAGAAAAGAGATTCTTTTCCACTGGCTATAGTATCATTAGACTATATTCCTATTAATGATGAATTCTCTAAATTAGTGCAATGAATATCAATAGAGCGTGATTTTTCTGTCCTAGCTCACACAGACTATATTTTTTGATGTATTCTCTCTAATGAAACTGGAAGTTTTCATGAATGGAGGCAAATCTGTTATTTCATTGCTTACATTCTTTCTGGAATTTGTATACTCAAGGATGCAAATTCCAGAAATAGTGAAGAGAACAGTCCATAGAGGTCCTGCCGAGAAACTCTAAATTTTGAACCATAGTTAGGTCAGAATAATATACAGCCATAGTCCTCCGAATTATTCATGGGGAAGAGATGGCTGGGCAACTTTAGAACTCTGATCCAGCACTTTTAAACTGGTAAGATAATTGGAACCACTCTAGTTTTCCTCTTCTCATATCCACTATTTGTAAAATTATGAGTGCTTATTTATTTGTAGAAAATGCCATAACATAGCCCAAGTGCCATTTTAAAATCTAATTAAATTGAGACTTGATTATTTTGTTTACCAGCTGGAAGCAAGCACCGTGAGGAGTCATTGTGTGTGTGTGTGTGTGTGTTCATTTTTGATTGCTGGATCATCTCTGTATGTGGCTACAAAGGGTGTGGTCACTTGGTAGGGGAGCAGCCCTTGAAGATGAATTTCTCATGAAAGCTTTTTGAACAGTCATTAATTTTCCTGAAGAAAAAGCAGACAATACCATAAATGAAATGTGTAATTTCTGGTTTTCCATCGACTTTTGAAATGTCAGAGCTAATGGAGTGTAGTTAGGAATGAAAATACAGTGCTTTGAATTGGATATGAAATTTGTCAGCAGGCTGCTGCTTTTTGCTGTTAGTTCAGCCATAAAGAATGACATATACTCAGAGTCATTTAGTTTCCTGCAGCAGATTCCTGGTACACATAATACCCTGGGGTTGGTGGAGGGCTATGCAATGCTTGTTGGAAAATTCTTTACGCCATTTCCCTCTTCCGTCAATGTGTTGTTTCATCACGGTCTTTTTCAGATCAACCACGGACCAAGGAAACTATTCTCTGATATAATAATGAGGAAAGAACATTGATTTCCTGGATTCTAAACTGTAAGAATGTTGTTAAGCCAAAGTACATAATTTCTAGAGAACTCAATAAGTACTTTTACTTTTTCATGGTGACGTTGCCTCCCAGTCATTTTAAGGTCCAATTGCCAAAGCAAAGATTTATTTTAAGGTAATCAATGAATAAGAAAGAAACAGATCTCTTGTTCTGTTTCATGCCAAACTTTCCTGGCATTTTTTTCTCATTCTCTAACCCATTATAGGTTGCTTTTTTTTTTTTTTTTTCCTTCTGAATCTTTGCCATTTTTTCTTTTGGCTTTTTTCCCCCACTCTATATTCTCTCTCTAGGCAATCTCAACTACCGTCATCACTTCTGCTATCCTGAATGATTTGAAAACTATAACTAGTCCCAGTGGTTTCTTATAGTCCAGACCTCAGGAATGATATCAACAGCAGTGACAATATTCATTGTGTCCCTACTGTCTGCACAGTACTGGGTTATCAAATGTACATTCATGATTTCATTTAACTCTTACAACCACCACCGATGAGGTCAATGCTATTATCACCTCCATTTTACAGAGTAGGAAACTAAAATTTGTTAGATCTAACTCTGAAACTGAGGCATTAGTAAACTAAAAATAAAAAAGGCATTTTAAAGATATTCTTAAATGAAGTACATGAATAACATTGACTTGAGTGATTCCATTTTCTGGGTCATCATTTGTAAGAGAGATATATTACAGCAGTATTAACACTTTGAAATGAGATTATTGTAATAGGAAAAAGAAAAAAAGGTTCATTAACTGTCTCTTTCAATTTTGATAAAAAACTAGAGCTAATGCAGAATTATGATATTCAACTCACAGGACAGTCTCTCAACTTCAGAGTATCTTATTAACCATCTTTGGTAATGAAAGCAAATGTCTTTACTCTTGATGAATGATCAGAGGGTAGCTATCATATCCGGAATGTTTTACATGTGAAACTTTTATAATTCACCTCTCTAAAGGGAAATCTTTCAGTTGCTCTTATTGTATCTTTTAAAATTGAGGTATAGTTGACATGTAACATTGTATTAGCTTCAGGTGTATAGCATAATAATTTGATACATTGTGTGTATATTGTGAAATGATTATCAGAGTAACAATTACTATCAGTCAATGTACATAATAATTGCAGTTATTTTCTTGTGTTACTGAATCTAAATCTGCTTCTGAGCACTCAACTACTAGCTAATCTGAAAGATGAAGAGAATCATAGACTTTTAGATCAGAAAGACTCTTAGAGACTACTTAAATTTTTAATCCTCTCCCTTTACAGATGAAGGAAATAAAGCAGAATTGCCCAAGGTCCCTCAGTTGGAAATATATTAGGAACTTGTACCAATTCTCACCCCAGAAACATTCTCACCTTGCTACACTGGTCTTGGATTATTCATTCTTAAACATCAAAAGGAGCAGAACCAGACTCTGACTTCAGATGACTAGAATGGCTTTACGATTAAATGTCTCAAGTTATAAGGTTAAGTAGGAGTTCCCATAAATAATGTGATTAATACTTTTTGTGACCATGTGCTTTGTCTCTTCATAATTGAGATGTGAACATAGCTAAGGAGACCTTGTTCTTATAAACGCTATGGAACAGCTGCACAGTATCATCCTGACTCTTGAAAGTTTATGAAGTAAAGCAAACTGCCGAAATAGCATTAACTTTATTTAGTTTATGAGAATTATTTTTGACTAATTGTATATTTTGATCAAGATTAGTAATATTTCTTAGTTTAGGTTTCTGAGCTGAGTCTGCTATTTTACAATCACTTTTATAAATGGTGGTCCCAGTCCTTTGTGCAGCTCATTACTCATGGGATTATGGAGAGCTGTTTGATATGTCCAGCTTAAATCCAGTGTACTCCTTCAGTGTTCTTCAAGGAAGCACCAAGAACCCTGAAAGATGCATTAAAACATGCTTTCAGATGCATGAAAGTTGTTTCCAGCTCAACAGACTTCATGGAATATCCACAAGCTAGGTAATTCAGAGAATTTTGTTGTTGTTTAGCTGCTAAGTTGTGTTTGGGATCCCATAGACTGTAGCTTGCCAGGCTCCTCTCTCCATGGGATTTCCCAGGCAAGAATACTGGAATGGGTTGTCATTTCCTTCTCTAGCGGATATTCCTGATTCAAGGATCCAACCCACGTCTCCCACATCTCTCGGTCTCTTGCATTGGCAGGCAGATTCTTTACCACCGAGCTACCCGGGAGACCCTCAGAAACTTTAGCACAGTCAATTCTATCAAGAGGACACGGTGGCCAGAGCTGGCAGTGATCCCGTAGTAAGTTTAAGTGAACTTAAAAAGGGCTGCTGCTGCTGCTGCTAAGTCGCTTCAGTCGTGTCTGACTCTGTGCGACCCCAGAGACGGCAGCCCACCAGGCTCCCCCGTCTCTGAGATTCTCCACGCAAGAACACTGGAGTGGATAGCTCATACCAAATTTAAGCACCGTCAAGTTTGTAGGGGATGTTGTCATGCACAGTCCTGATCCCCTGTAATGAAGGATTTGTTGGGAGTGCTCTCAGCAGAGAGACATTCTTCAGTGTCAACCACTCCAGAGATTCCTTTCAGTTATAGACAGCTGTCTTGCCCAAGATCGTACTGTTTCCAAAAGACCCATGTCTAATGGAACGTAAAAGTCTGATGATCTTGGTTAAATGCAGGACAACTCAGAAGGTCCATTCTATCTCCAGAGTTCCCCCATGGCATTGACCAGGGGTTGTTTGGGCTGTCATTACAGTCTGACTTTCTGTTTTGTCCATTTTTACTTCCATTCCCTCCTTCCCCAAATATTGATCCCACAGGCACGCTTAAATAAACATTTCACATGCAAAACTTTATCTCAGTCTACTTTCCAGGAAATTGAACATAAAACATAAATATTTGCCTTTTTCCTACTAGCTGAAATGTACTGTCCAATATTATTTTCCATTTGCAAGTTGGGCAATGCTGTACATAGAGAAATATATTTGGAAAAGTCAGTGTTTTTTTAGGAGGATGGAAAGTAGTGCAGAAGCGGAAGGATGGTGCCTCTGTATTTTATTAAAGCAGGTGTTCCTCCTACTCTAGTTCAGAGAGAGCATGTCTTGGTCAGGCTGCAGTCAGTTACAAGCTCACTTCAGGGCCAAAGGACTCTAAATATGTTTGAATGGAAGTAATCTCTTCAATTTTGTTCCAACTTGTTACTAGGGAAGTAGGTGGCTTCCGGTGGTACAAGTAGGAAGTCGATCTATGATCAGGTTCTGCCTTGCATTCCTGCTTGGATGCTTAGTGGTTCTTGTGACTCAGCTGGTAAAGAATCCGCCTGCAATGCTGGAGACCTGGGTTCAATTGCTGCATTGGGAAGATCCCCTGGAGAAGGGAAAGGCTACCCATTCCAGTGTTCTGGCCTAGAGAATTTCATGGACTGTATAGTCCATGGGGTCACAAAGAGCTGGACTCAACTGAGCAACTTTCAGTTTCAAGACAGATGCTTCCCACTGGTAACCAAGGGATTCCCTGGTGGCTCCACAGTAAAGAATCTACCTGCAATGCAGGGAACATGGGTTCAGTCCCCAGACTGGGAAGATCCCCTGGAGAAGAAATTGTTACCCATTCCAGTATTCTTATCTGGGAAATCCCATGGACAGAGGAGCCTGGCTGGTTACAGTCCACAGGGTTGTGTAAAAGAGTCAGACATGACTTACTGACTAGACAACAACTGGTAACGAATAGTTTGTTCTCTATATCTGTGATTCAGCTTCTTTTTTGTTATATTCACTAGTTTTTTAGGTGTCACATGTAATATCATACTTTGCCTTTCTCTATCTGGCTTACTTCACGTAGCATAATGACCTCCAAATCCATCCATGTTGCCTCAAATGGCAGAACGTCATTTTTTTTTTCCTTTCATATTTTTTAATTTGGAAAAGGAGTTGTGGGATTTAAACCTTTTCCTAACCCCAAAGCCTCTTCCAGCAGCCACACTTACGGTGCTCTGGTAGTTTTTGGTAAACCTGAGGAATGGACAGCCAAGACACCTTGCTGTTACTGGTCTTTTCTTCTGCAGATGCGGGACTAAGGAAGGTGAATTCCTGCAATTGCTTCAGCTCACAAATCAGGTCAGCAAAATACCTGGAATGGAAGGAACAGACTGTCCTTGCCTTCTCACTTTCTTCTTTTAGAAGGGAAGTAGACTTACATGTTCAGAGCTCAGTCTGACTGGGCATGCCAGAAGCTGGTAAATCCCCCTGCTTCTCCCAGGTGGGAAATACATTGACAGTTCTTAGATGTTAATATTCTTTCTGAGAATTTGCTTCAGGCCCTGTGATTTCAGCCCCTAGCTGTTCACATCTTGTTTTACTTTCTAGAGTTTTATCTTAGCACAGACACACCAATAAAACTCTTAAATACCAGAAAATAAGGAAATGGCAATACAGATTAAAGGTGTTTCCCAGAATCTCACATGCCAGTGGGAAGGAGGCTCCAAGTCCCTTAGTTATGGTATCTAGAAAAAGAATATCCCATGGAAATAATTTCAGCTTCCATACTTATAAGACCCGTTTACTGGGACTTCTGTAGCAGTTGTGCTGGAACACTGTCAGGCAATGCATTTTGATTAGTAGCAAAGTTCTGTGAATAGCTTATTAGAATTTCTTCTGCAGATTTTGACATGTCTTTTGTACATATATAGACTTACTACATGAATATCTTCAAACGTTGGTATGCTGACACCTGACACCTAAATAATGGAAGCCTGCATGATAATTTCCATCTAACCGAATCTCTTAAACCTGGTGATCATATACCACCGTTTCCTGGTCAGGGGACTGCAAATAGAGCAACATCTTTTAATTTTCCTCATCTCTCTTCCTCTTTAGGTAACCAAATACTGTGCTTTGCTGTTTTTCCGCTTCAGTATTTCTCTAATGCTGTTTTCCCAAATTGAGTGCATGGTTTGCAAGCATGTTTACAGGCTTTCCAGAGGATCAAACCAGTTTGGAAAATGATGTATTAAGAAAAGTTAACATGTTTATTTATGGAAAGGCTCTCTGGACTTTAATATATTTGTGTGCATTTCAATATCAAAAGTATAATGCAAAATATGGCATTTCTGAAGTTTATTTGATAAATAGTCCCTCTGGTTCACCAATTATATAAATATTAATGATAACATTAATACTAATGAATATTCAAGGATATTCATTAGTAAATACTAGTGTTCTAGTTTGGGAAATACCACTTAAATCTACTCTATTCATTTCCTTGACATTTTTCTATGCAGATACAATCATCTTGCTCAAGAGTCTTGTAATGTAGGGGTCCCCAACCCCAAGAACCAGACTGCACAGCAGGTGGTAAACAGCAGGCAAGTGAGCAAATAAACCTTCTATTCATTTTTAAGATTCATCTCAAACATTTGTAACACAAATCCTGTCTGAGGCTAACCTGTCCCAGTGTGACTTGCCTTCTCTCCCTTTAAGCATACAAGGTGTCATTAATTTTGAGTATTTGATCTTACTAGATACACATTATAAAAGAAATTCAAAATCAAACATTAGAAAATATAAATCACCCATAATCCTAGAACGACTTAGAACGACTGTAGTTAAAACTTGCCTGTATGGCAAGTTACTATCTTTGTAGTAATATATATCAATGTCTTTGTTTATGCCTATCTCTATCTATTTATATCCATATCTATACACAAATACAACAAACTCCCCTCCCCTCACCTCATCTGCAAGCAAACAGAGATTGTACTATGTTGTTTTGTCAGTTGATGAATATTTTCTATGGCAAAAATAGAAACCTGAAGGAAGATTGGAGTATTGTGCTGTTTAACAAATGCATTTATGATTTGATAAATATAAATGACTAGAAATGGTTTAAAGTGCACTAGAGAGAGTAGCTTTGTAATAATATGTATAGGAAAGGCTTAAAAGTTTTAGTTCATAGGAAGCAGTGTATATTCAAAAGTGTAAAAGTTTTAAGTGAGTATCAGAAAGTCAATGAGAAATATCAGTTCAATTCAGTTGCTGTCACGTCTGACTCTTTGCAACCCCATGGACTGCAACACACCAGGCCTCCCTGTCCATCACCAACTCCTGGAGCTTGCTCAGACTCATATCCATCGAGTCAGTGATACCATTCAACCATCTCATCCTCTGTCATCCCCTTCTCCTCCTGCCTTCAATCTTTCCCAGAACCAGGGTCCTTTCCAATAAGTCAGTTCTTCACATCATATGGCCAGAGTATTGGAGCTTCAGCTTCAGCATCAATCCTTCCAATGGATATTCAGGACTGATTTCCTTTAGGATTGACTAGTTTGATCTCCTTGCAGTCCAAGGGACTCTAGTATCTAATAAAAGAGAAGTCTCTGTATCACTTGAATCTGCTTTGTCAAAATATAGACAAAATGAAGTGTTTAATTCAGCATATGCGCATGCTAAGTCACTTCGGTCATGTCTGACTCTTTGTGACCTCATGTACTGTAGCCCGCTAGGCTTCTCTGTCCATGGGATTCTCCAGGCAAGAATACTGGAGTCTGTATTCCATGTAATACATGCCCTCCTCCAAGGTGTCTTCCCAACCCAGGGATTGAACCTATGTCGTCTACAGCTCCTGCACTGCAGGCAGATTCTTACTTTTGAGCCACCAGGGAAACTGTGTTTAATTCTGGACCCCAGCAATTCAAAAGACGTGAACCAAGTCAAAATGCATTCATAGGGTAGTGATCAGATTGGTGAAGGAAAAAGAAAAATAGGCGAAAGAGCCATTCAGGGCAAAGAACAATCCAGGGACATTTCTAATTTCTGAAGGATTGTGTTGTAAAAGAGACATTAGGCTTGCTCTGAGTGTTCTCAAGAAATAGAAATTGAACAAAATATGTGAAAAAGGCAGGATCTCAGCTTTCTGGTTTAATACACAGAAAGTACCATTAAAATGTAACCACATGATTTGCAATACAATGACTCTCATATTTCACATTATACTGAATACCAAAACCAAATGACACATCTCTTCTTCTAACATCTTGAAGATACAATACAGTAGTCCCTCCTTATCCTTGGTTTTGTTTTCTGTGGTTTCAGTTACCCAGTCAACTGTGGTCCAAAAATATTAAATGGAAAATTCCAAAAATAAACAATTCATATGTTTTAAATTGCACACCATCCTGAGTAGCATGATGAAATCTTGTGCAGTCCTGCTGCATCCTGCCTGGGTGTGAATCATCCCTTTGTCCAGCCTATTCTCACTGTATACGTGCCAGCCTATTCTCACTGTATACACTCTAGCCTATTCTCACTGTATGCACTACCAGTCTGAGGGGGTGGAAAAAAGCACTGCATATGTATACATAGAATCTGGTACTCTCTATGGTTTCAGACATCCACTGAGGGTCTTGGAATGTATACCTGTGCTTAATGGCATGTGTGCTAAGTCTCCTCAGTCATGTCTGACTGTTTATGACCCCATGGACTGTAGCCTGCCAGACTCTTCTGCCCATGGAATTCTCCAGACAATCATACTGAAGCGATTTGCCATTTCCTCCTCCAGGGGATGGATCTTCCCGACTCAGGAACTGAACCTATGTCTCTTACGTTTCCTACTATTTCAAAATATTATTTTTTATTTTAATGATTTTTAAATTAATAGCTGAAACTTCAGTTTTTCAAAATAATTGTGCCAATGTACATACACCTCTACCTGTACATACACCTGTACCGTTGCTCCATGTCATTGCCAAAATTTGACGTTGATAGTCTTTTTGTTTTTAGCCATTTAGGAAGGTTTTTATTGAAAGTGGTTATTATTTGCATTTCTTTGAGCATCTTTTCATGTATTTATTACCCATTTGGATTTCTTTTTTTGTTTTTTGAAGGGCCTATTGAAATCTCTTCCCCGTTTTTCTTAAGGACCGTGTTTTTCATTTTGAAATATTTATATAATCTGGATACAAGATGTTTGTCAGTTATTGAATTAAAACATCACTTCTCACTCTGTAGTTTGCATTTTTAGTCTCTTTATGCTGTCTTTCCAGGGAGAGAAGTTCTAAATTTTAGTATATTATTCTCTTTTAAAAACTGTGTCTTATTTCAGAAATATTTGTCTATTCCAAAGTTGTAAAGATATTTTCTTATAATAATGGTTGGAAGCTTTATTCACATGTACAGATTTTCCTATTTATTACAAGTGAAGCTAATTTTTGTGATTTGAGTAAGGGGTTAAAATTAAAAATAAAAATTTTGACCTCTTCCATCAAAGTAAGTGAGTATCCAAACCAGTCAATCCTAAAGGAAATCAACCCTGAATATTCATGGGAAAGACTGATGCTGAAGCTGAAGTTTTAATACTTTGGCTACCTGGTATTAAGAACTGATTCACTGGAAAGGACCCTGATGCTGGAAAAAAATTGAAGGCAGGAGAAGAAGAGGATGTCAGAGGATGAGATGATTGGATGATGTCACCGACTCAATGGGCATGAGTTTGAGCAAACTCTGAGAGATGGTAAAGGACAGGGAAGCCTAGCATACTAACCTCCATGGGGTTGCAAATAGTCAGACATAACTTAGTGAAGGAACAACAACAATAGATATCAATTTACCCAGCAGTTATTAAAAAGATGGTCATTCCCCCAGTACTCTATGTAACATCTTTAATATAAATAAAGTATCAACAAATATGTAACTGCTCTGTTTAGATATTGTGTTCTGTTCTTACCTAGTTTGGGCCAAGAGCACATAGTCTTACTAACTGTAGCTTTATGGTTAGATTGACATCTGGTGGAGCAAACCACCTACCCTATTCTTCAAGAATAACTTGGCTATTTTTGGTTATTGTATTTCCATATACGGTTTAGGATCTGCTTGTCAAGTTGTACAGACAAAAAACTGCTGGGAATTTTATTAACATGACAGTAAACCTAGAAATTCAATTAAAATGATTGGTGAGTTTTATATAATTCTATCCATAAAATAATGGATCTCTCTGTTTATTTGATATCTCTCATTATTTTATAGTTTTCTGATTAGCGATCTAGGAAGGAAGGATTTAAAGCAGACTTTCCTCTGTTTATTGACTTGGTCTATTCTTATAATAACTAGACCTGCAAACAAATAGAGTAATGGCAATTGCTAGAAAAGGAGTCCTTATTTGTGGAATGATTAGAGCAGGATGTCTCTGATTTAGTGTTACTTGTAAACAAACTTACAGTTTGTGGATTTATAAGACATAGCTCCTTGGAGAATGTCAATGAAACTATAAAACTCCCCAGATTATAAAATGAGATGTTTCATGACTTGGTGAAACATCATATAAAATGTCCCCACTGTATGAAGTGACCTACAAATCTCATTAGAAATTTCATCTATTATTTAGGACCTAAAAATCCTGTTTGATGCTAGAAGGAAGGACTTGGGGAACCACATAGAATACTTCAGGCCTTTTCCAGCTTTGCTGGTGCCTCTTGATTGCCAGTAGGCTCCTGACTCAGGAATCAAACCTGGGTCTCTTGCCTCTCCTACACTGGCAGGTGGATTCTTTACCATTTGCACCACGTGGGAAGCCTTTTGATATTACTGTGTGTGCTTCATCACTCAGACATGTCCTGTTCTCTGTGACCCCATGGACTGGAGCCTCGTGGGGACTCTCCAGGCAAGAATACTGGCGTGGGTTGCCATGCCCTACTTCAGGGGATCTTCCTATCCCAGGGATCAAACCCAGGTCTCCTGCATTGCAGTCAGATTCTTTACTGACTTGAGCCACCAGGGAAGCCTTTGCTATTATTAGCAAAGCCTTCTAAAGAACAGAAGTTATGGCATGTTTGAGTTTGATTTGACAGTGTATACTTTGTATTAAGCCAAAAGTTATTACTAATATGTTATTAGATATATTACTTGGTATGTAATAATTTTATAAATTTTAAT
>SJYC01040837.1:0-12816 GCA_006408675.1 Madoqua kirkii
TTTTTTTTTTTCATGGTTCAACTACAGAATTCAAATTATTTTAAAACCAAGACAAACATTGATTGCACAGCCCTATAAATTATTTTATTTTACCTTAAAATAATTTATTTTACCTTAAAATAAAATATTTATTTTATTTTACCGTAAAATAAAATATTTATTTTATTTTCTGAGCACTTTCAGCTTGTTTAAATAAAACTAGCAATAGTCATTTGAGTGTAACAAGTGGCCTCAAGAAAATTCCAGACGGTAGTTAGGACTTTGGGTAGCATTTCTCAAAAAGGATTCGTCAAATTTTGTTGAGAGAGCTTAAAATGGAACATAAGATTATTTAACCAGACTTTGGATCAGAACTATTAGCATCATTTATGGATCTATGATACTTTTTTTTTTTTGGTTTGATTCCAAGGGTAAATGATTACATTAATATGGCTATGGCTATGATAAATTATCTGATAAATATAAAAGAGATCAGAATATAATTCAATTTCAGTCATCTCTCAAATTCAGAAATATGTCTTGGTCTTCTTATATAAAATTGGAAGAAATTTAGATGGGTAAGGCAAATAGAGTAGGGAGCAGTCTGATTTGTATTCTTCATTTTATAGTAAGCTCTTTTTCTTTCCCAGTCTATAAGTATCCATTAGGTGAGGCACTGAGCAATCTCTTAAGGGAAGGAACACAAAGGGAATTGCTAAAGGGATGACCCTTCTTGCCCTCATCTAGAACTAATCTCCTCCCCAGAGAATGTGTTAAAATAAGCAGCCCCAGAGAGTATGCTTAAGTAATCAACCACTCTCTGTTTAGTTCTGTAAAAAGAGAAATAAGTATTATCTGAATGGAGCCTTTTTTATAACTGTGAATTATGGCTAGGAAGTGAATGAGAAAGAGAGGTGAGGAGAAGGACTTTGGAGGAAATCTGCTGCTAGGCTCCTCCTAGCAAGAACAGCAGAGCTGCAGGTTGGAGGCTGTCACCCAGCCCTTCAGCTCAGCCCACCGACCCTTCCGTGAGAATATCATTAGGCCTTCCTGTTTCTTTACTTAAATACCAGAATCCAGGTATGCTCACATCATGTCCGGTTTTCTCTACTACTTGCCTAACCCTCGTCTCTTATCTATTTCTAGGATCTTCTTTTCCAGCCCTTAATTTGGATTCCAAATTCTTACCAGTTTCTCCTCCCTGTCCTGGGCTTGCTGCATTCATCACTTACTGGGAAAGTCTTGTGAAAACTTTGGGGGGACATTTGGGACTTGGGCAGCAAGACTGCCAACAGAGTGAGACTGTGTCAGTGTTCTCCCCGCTAGGTGCTGACAGATGAAAACCACCCCACTAAGTGTGCGGCATTAATACAAAGCAAACAAAGGCCAAATAGAACAATAGCTTCCATACAGATGGGCTGGCTCTATGACCACAGTCTGAGCTGGGCCAAGTTAGTCGGCTTTTAGATTGACTTGATTTGTAGTCAGGAAGCCTTCTATCTTAACAGAAGAAAACATAAAGAGATTATGTTTTCATCTTGTGTTTATATGGATTTTATTTTTTAATGTCGAAATAAGACTCACTGAAAGTTCCCATGGAAAGACTGACTTGCTTTAATGCTTATTTGATGTTTAGTACTGTGAAAAAACCAAGAAGGAATCAATTTTAGATACTTGAATACTTGTCAAAGGTGGCCCATGTAAGGTGAGGATAAACAGTTGCCAAGTTGGCACAATTTAGGAGAATTGGCAAAATTATTTATGTTCATCAGAAGTCACTGAATGTAATAACTTGGGCCTTGGGGTTTTAGATTCTAAAGAGAGTGTAGAGGCTAGTATATGGGGCAGCTCCAGCCAAGCTCACGTTATAGTTTTTTTTTTTTTTTTTTTAATGTTGTCTGTTGCTGGAAGAAAATGGCTCTTTCTCTGAAGGGTGTGTATAAGGTAGGGCTTAGATGACTCATTTCAAAAGTATAACGATCAGTTTCCACATGGTTTATCTTACTTCCTGGAAGGGTTACATTTTTGTAGAAGAAAGTAGATGAGGATCTAGAGGTGGGTGCTACAAACTCAGTTGAGGAAGGAAGCAAAGATGCTTACTCTAGGTTTCACAGATTTAAAGTTTGGATCCACATCAAAGGGGCTGAAAGGAGAAAATTAATCAAGATAAGATAAGCATGTTGTATAGCCACGATGCCAGCAGCACCAGAAAATGAGGAATGATTCTAAGTGATATCTTGGCAGGGGAAGAAATGGCTTCAGTGGGAGTCAAACAGAAGAGACTCGATTGCTGTTAGATAGCCTGGAAGTGAAGCTTGGCTCTCTCCCTCCCAACTGAGCATTTGGGCAGGTTGCTTTAACCTCTGTGAGTCTGCTTCATTCTCTGTGAAACTGGGGTCACCATCTCCCTTTTAGAGATGGGGAATGAAGCAAAACAACATGTGAGAAGGAGACATCACTCATTCTCAGTAAAGATGTTGTTTCTGATCCTTAGCAGTAAGACTGTGTCCTTAGGTGGACACATCATGTTTGAGAAATAATGAAAAATTCTTCTGAAATATTCTAGGTTGCCAGACACTAACTTCCAAGATTGGCTTTGCAAATTCCAATGTGTTCTCCTTGCCTTTTGCCACTGGAAGAGGTGAGCCAGCAACAGTTTTTGCCAGTGTCCAGTGTTCAGGCACAGAGAGTTTCTGGTAAGGGCCCAGGGCCTCAAAGTGTCCAGAAAGATCTGGAAGTCATTTTGCCATCTTGCCAGGATCTCTTGGTCATCCCAGGATCCTATTCTCTCTCCTGTTCTGTGCATTCATCAAGTCCAGTACATAGGAGATTCTGTTTTGTGATTTCATTTGAAGTGGCAGAGTTCTGAGGAACTGTATTTTAGGCCCTGCCACTGTACAGTATGGGTGAGTCACATGTGATGATGCAGTGACGATACATGACTTTCCAGTCATGTCTACAGTGACTTCCTGTGCATTGCAAGGTTTTTGGAACCAGAATGTTTAAGTGGCACTTTCTAAAGTTCCTTGTCTCTTAGATATAAATTAGATTGTAGCTTCCTGTACTCCTAAAGCCATTTACCTGTACTGCAGATAGTAAAGAATCTGCTTGCAATGCAGGAGACCTGGGTTCGATCCCTGAGTCAGGGATATTCTTGCCTGGAGAATCTCATGGAGAGACTATGGGTCACAAAGAGTTGTACACGACTGAGTGACTAACGCACACACACACAAATAATGTATGCCAGGTGTTACTGATTCATTGCATATAGGATATACGATTTGCACAATAAGATTTTGCTGCCTGGATCACATGATTTTAAAGTGTGGAGTAAGTTTTTTAAGACTAGAGGATTTAGCAAGTATGAAGGAGTGAAATTTTCATTTTTAGGTATCCGTTCTCCAAGGATGAAGGAAATGGTACTGACATGTTTTGTTGCTAAAGGACATTGCATTTCCAGAATACTTCTTACTTAGGCTAAAGCACTGCATCTGATTAGCTGAACTTGGCCTTCTCAACTTGTAATTTCCCTTTGACCAAATCATTACTGACCTCAAGAAGAGGAGTTAAATTGAGTTCCTCCATTTCATGGGAACAAAGACCAGTGAAGAGGAGATACCTTTTCTATTAACTTAAATTTCAGGCTCTCTTGGCATCAGATTCTCATCTACACTTCAAAACACCCTCCACCCCAGCCTTCTGGATTGAGGGCAGGGAAGCTTCTGTCCTCTCTCTTACTTCTTTCTCACTTCTTTTTTCTTTGTTTCTATGGTTTGGGGAGCCCAGGCTTCCTGGGTGGCACTAATGGTAAAGAACTCATCTGCCAGTGCAGGAGACTTAAGAGATATGGGTTCAGTCCCTGAGCTGGGAAGAACCCTTGGGGAAGGAAATGGCAACCCACTCCAATATTCTTGCCTGGATAATCTTATGGACAGAGGAGCTGGTGGGCTACAGTCCATAGGGTTGCAAAGAGTCGAACGTGACCAAAGTGACTTAGCATGCATGGGAGACTGAAATAGTATCCCTCACAAAAGATATGTTCATGTCCTAATCCCCAGAACTTTTGTATATGACCTTGTTTGCGAAAAGGGTCTTAGCAGATGTAATTAAACTCAGCATCTTAAGAGGAGGAACTTATATTGGATTATTCCGGTGAACTTGAAGCACAATCACAAGTATCCTTAGAAGAGACGAGGCAATGAAAAGACACGCAGAGAAAAGAAGGAGGCAGTGTGGCCACAGGACACACAGTGATTGCTAAGAGCCGCCAAAGCTCTGAGAAGGAAGGAGGAGTTTTTCTAAGAGCCTCTGGAGGGAGTGTGGCCCTGCTGACTCTTTGATTTCTGTCTTTTGGCTTCCAGAACTGGACAAGAATAAATATCTGTTGTTTTAAGCCACCCACTTTGAGGTAATTTGTTACACCAGCCACAGGACACTGCTGCATAAGGCTTCCTTTTGACTTTCCTTTTTGCCCCCTTTCAGTTCCTCTGGTAGACAGAGTACCTGATGAACTATGAATGGAGGTTTGTGACATTGTACAAGAGACAGAGATCGAGACCATCCCCAAGAAAAAGAAATGCAAAAAAGCAAAATGGCTGTCTGAGGAGGACTTACAACTAGCTGAGAAAAAAAGAGAAGCAAAAAACAAAGGAGAAAAGGAAAGATATAAGCATCTGAATGCAGAGTTCCAAAGGATAGCAAGGAGAGATAAGAAAGCCTTCTTCAGCTATCAATGCAAACAAATAGAGGAAAACAATAGAATAGGAAAGACTAGAGATCTCTTTAAGAAAATTAGAGATACCAGGGGAACATTTCATGCAAATATGGGCTCAATAGAAGGACAGAAATGGTATGGACCTAACAGAAGCAGAAGATATGAAGAAGAGATGGCAAGAATACACAGAAGAACTGTATAAAAAAGATCTTCATGACCTGGATAATCATGGTGATGTTATCACTCACCTAGAGCCAGACATCTCAGAATGTGAAGTCAAGTGGGCCTTAGGAAGTATCACTATGAAGAAAGTTAGTGAAGGTGATGGAATCCCAGTTGACCTATTTCAAGTCCTAAAAGATGATGCTGTGAAAGGGCTACATTCAATATGCCAACAAATTTGGAAAACTCAGAAGTGGCTACAGGACTGGAAAAAGTTCAGTTTTCATTCCAATCCCAAAGAAAGGCAATGCCAAAGAATGCTCAAACTGCCACACAATTGCACTCATCTCACACGCTAGTAAATTAATGCTTAAAATTTGCCAAGCCAGGCTTCAGCAATACGTGAGCTTCCAGATGTTTAAGCTCATTTTAGAAAAGGCAGAGGAACCAGAGATCAAATTGTCAATATCCGCTGGATCATCAAAAAAGTAAGAGAATTCCAGTAAAACATCTATTTCTGCTTTATTGACTATGCCAAAGCCTTTGACTGTGTGGATCACAATCAACTGTGGAAAATTCTGAAAGAAATGGGAATACCAGATCACCTGACCTGAAAAACCTATATGCAGATCAGGAAGCAACAGTTAGAACTAGACATGGAATAACAGACTGGTTCCAAATAGGAAAAGGAGTACACCAAGTCTGTATATTGTCACCCTGCTATTTAACTTCTATGCAGAGTACATCATGAGAAATGCTGGTCTGGAAGAAGCACAAGCTGGAATCAGATTGCCAGGAGAAATATCAATAACCTCAGATATGCAGATGACACCACCCTTATGGCAGAAAGTGAAGAAGAACTAAAGAGCCTCTTGATGAAACTGAAAGAGGAGAGTGAAAAAGTTGGCTTAAAACTTAACATTCAGAAAATGAAGATCATGGCATCTGGTTCCATCACTCATGGGAAATAGATGGGGAAACAGTGGAAACAGTGGCAGACTTTATTTTGGGGGGCTCCAAAATCACTGCAGATGTTGATTGCAGCCATGAAATTAAAGACGTTTACTCCTTGGAAGGAAAGTTATGACTAACCTAGGCAGCATATTAAAAAACAGAGACATTAGTTTGTCAACAAAGGTCTGTCTAGTCAAGGCTATGGTTTTTCCAGTGGTCATGTATGGATGTGAGATTTGGACTAAAAAGAGGGCTGAAGAATAATTGATGCTTTTGAACTATGGTGTTGGAGAGGAGTCCTGAGAGTCCCTTGGACTGCAAGGAGATCCAACCAGTCCATCCTAAGGGAAATTGGTCCTGGATGTTCATTGGAAGGACTAATGTTAAAGCTAAAACTCCAGTATTTTGGTCACCTGATGCAAACAGCTGACTCATTTAAAAAGACCCTGATGCTGGGAAAGATTGCAGGGTGGAGAAGAAGAGGATGACAGAGGATAAGATGGTTGGATAACATCACTGACTCAATGGACATGAGTTTGGATAAACTCCGGTAGTTGATAATGGACAGGGAGGCCTGGCCTGCTGCGGTTCATGGGATTGCAAAAGTCAGACAGGACTGAACAACTGAACTGAACTGAACTGAATTTCTCTATCCTTAAGTGCGCTTGTCCATTATGCCTTCCATCAAATTATCTCAGCCTCTTTCTGTGTGTCTCTCCCTCTCATTGTCACATTATTGTCAAGACAAATAATATACTGATAAATACTGCATAATGTTCTGATGTGTTGATGTTCAGTCGTTCATTTGGTCTGACTCTTTGCAATCCCATGGACTTCAGCACGCCAGGCTTCCCTGTCCTTCACCATCACCTGAAGTTTGCTCAAACCTGTGGCCACTGAGTCAGTGATATTAACTAACCATCTCAGCCTCTGTCATCCCCTTCTCCTCCTGCCCTCAGGCTTTCCCAGCATCAGGGTCTTTTCTAATGAGAAAAGACCTGCTCTTTGCATCAGGTGGCCAAAGTATCAGACTTTCAGCTTCAGCCTCAGTCCTTTCATTGAATTTTCAGGGTTGATTTCCTTTAGGATTGACTAGGTTTGATCTTCTTGCAGTCCAGAGACTCTCACGAGTCTTCTCCAATACCAGACTTCTGCAAAGTTGATTTGACTGTTAAACCAAATTAACTATGTTTTAAAGTTTGATGGACATAACAATCAATTGGTAATTTTGTTAAAAGTTTGGATCCCTGAGCTCTACCTGCTTTTATTGGTCTGGAATGGGACCGTGGAACCTACTTCTTAAACAAGACCCTGAGAGAATCTTGGATAGATAGCCATTAAGCACACTTTGGAAAACACTGAAGGAAGGCAGGACTTCCTTAGTCCGCAATCACAAACTGATGTAGAGTGGTATGGAGCTGTCAGTCCAGAAGCCCATCACAGTCCAGTAAGTCCTGCCATTGCAGGAGACATAGGAGCCACAGGCTCGATCCCTGGGTCAGCAAGATTCCCTGGAGGAGGGCAGAGTGATTGACTCTAATGCTCTTGCCTGGAGAATCCATGGACAGATTAGCCTGGTGGGCTACAGTCCAGATGGTTACAAAGAATCAGACGAGACTGAGGCGACAGCACACATTAGAATACTGAAGCCTAGGCCTCTGTGAAGGTGTTGCTGCTGCTAAGTTGCTTCAGTGGTGTCTGACTCTGTGCGACCCCATAGACGGAAGCGCACCAGGCTTCCCCCGTCTCTGGGATTCTCCAGGCAAGAACACTGGAGTGGGCTGCCATTTCCTTTCCCAATGCATGAAAGTGAAAAGTGAAAGTGAAGTTGCTCAGTCGTGTCCAACTCTTAGTGACCCCATGGACTACAGCCTACCAGGCTCCTCCATTCATGGGATTTTCCAGGCAAGAGTACTGGAGTGGGGTGCCATTGCCTTCTCCACTGTGAAGATGTAGGTAACATCAAATGGATTTCAATTTACATTTAACAATGCACAGTGGGCAACTGGTGGCTCAAATGGTAAAGAATTTGCCTGTGGTGCAGGAGATCTGAGTTTGATCCCCGGGTTGGGAAGATTCCTTGGAGGAGGGCATGGCAACCCACTGAAGTATTCTTGCCTGGAGAATCCCATGGACAGAGGAGCCTGGTGGGCTACAGTCCACAGGTTGGAAAAGAGTCAAACACGACTGAGTGACTAAGTAGAGCACAGCACAGTGGGCAATGCAGGGACAGTTGAGCATTTCCTTAGCACTGAATTCAAAGCCGAAAGGGGATAGCATGTCATTTTCCAGCGGATCCCTCTGCCAGTTGTTGGGAGAGAGACCTAAACAGAGCTGCTTGGACCAGTTTTTGGTTCTGCCTCCAGACTGTGCCACTCTGGGAAGAGATGCCTTTGTCAATTTTGCCCCACAAAGGGACACTCCTCCCCATCTATTTTGTTTAAGAACTCAGTCTGAAGAAAAGATTGGCCGTGGAATTCTGAATGGGCTCTGGCTAGATGCAAATCCAGCACATCTGAGACAAAGCCGAGGCTGAGGAAGGTCATCAGTTTGTGCGTCGTCTGCTGCTTGGCTGTGATGCAGTGGGTAGTCTTTTTTGTTTGTTTGTTTCTTGATCTTCTTCTTGGATAAGTGGAATAAATATTCTCTCATGAATTGGAAATGCTGATTAGCTAAGCATCCTATAAGGACCCCATTTGAGCTCTCTGAATGCCTCTAGCTCATCTTCCCTTTATCTCCTCCCTGACTGCTCATAGCACTCCTCAGCCTTCCTGTTTGATTCCTGGATGATACAGTCTTGACCAGTCCTTCCATCACTCGGTACACACTGCTGAAGCTGTGCCTTTAGCGCAGGGTTTCTGGCTTTCACAGCGACAGCTTAATTACACAGCAGCTTCTTTATGAATTGATTTAGAACCCTGGTCTCTTAAAAGCTGAACCTTTAAAAGGGATGTTTTCTACTTACCATGGAGCAGTGGTTCTTCACATCTTAGCTGAAGCGTTTGTTATAACAGGGATCACAGGGCCCTTTCCCCAGGGTTTCTGCTCCTGATTCTGTTAGAATTTTCATTTTTAATAAGTTTTCAGGTGCTACTGCTGATCCAGAGAACACCCTTGGAGAACCACTGCTCTAAGAATGTGATTTTTTTGTTTAGTTTTCTATTATATGATTAAAAAGTGTGCATTGTATATTTTTTGAGAGATTAAAGGATGTCTTTGCAACTCAAGTACCATACTTGACACTTGGTTAGTAAGCCAAGTAAATGTGATAACCACTTCTGGAAGTGTTATGATGCTTTAAAAAGAGTCAACCACAATGGAGTGCTCAGCTGAGAAACTTGGTAGGCGAGCTTATGTGTGACAGTTAGCTTTCAAACTCATGCTTTCTGACTTAAAACCATTTCCCGACAGGCAGCCTTTTAATCCCTTATTATTTGTCCTGATCATGCTTCTCTTCATCCTCAGAGAGATGTCTTCAGTATCTCAAGCTGAAGAAGCCTCATGGCTTTGGGGAAAAAGTAAAGATAGCTTCCGTCCTGCCCACTCCCTGTTATAAAGTACATTAGTCTGAGGTTGTAATGGATGCGGTGCACGTTTGTTTTAGTTCCGTGGCCTTTGAGGCTCTTCGGGTTAATATTACCTGCTATTTCCTAATATCTTAAGAGATTGCAAAACTTTGACATTTGAAAGCCCTCTCTCTTTGAAAGAGAAAAACATATTTTAAGCTAGGAAAATATACCTTCATTTAGATAGGTGGAGTAGAATTGCATAAATTTATAAGTTCTGGTGAATCTATCGCAGGGGCTTCACACAGGTTTCATAAGTTTGGGACTAATACTTTGAAATCCTTGTTCCTTTCTTAACTTGACAGGACAAGCCTAATCTCCTGGACAAGCCTGTATGCTCGACTTTAACTGTGTCTGCATGATAGATCAGATGGTGTGAGATTGCGTCTTTTTCCTGAACTTCTCTTGACCCTACTGCCGTTGTTACTTGCTGTTCAATGTCTAATTTTACTTTCTTTGCATATGGGAGGCTTGCTGGACCAGCTGCTGCACACATTAGCTTCATAAAGATAGGTTTGTGAATTTTTGGTTGTTCTTTTCCCCCTTGTTGTTTGACTAAGATAATCAGATCATGAAACTAAAACAAATAAAGTCAATAAGCAAAACAGATGACAGAGAAAGACTAATGTAGTTATTAATAAATAAAAAAGAAGCAAGTTAGTTTAAAAAAGACAACTTTTATGGAATCAGTTGTGAAAACAGCCACTCAAGAAATTGCTACCCATGTACTCAGAACTAATAAAACTGTTCCTGGGCTGTTTTTCATTGAAGAGATGAAAGAAAGAGATTGCAAAAGAAAAAAAGAAAGCTGTGTACAAATAACTGCTATAGGACAAATTGCCTGACATTCTAAGTTCAGAAGAAATGTACCAGAGAAATGTTTTAAACAACTGGAGTCTCTTCTCCTTGCCCTCTATCAGATCCTTTATACCCCAGGATAATGCTTACACAAATTCAGAATGGTAGTGTAGCGTTCTTGTTTTCTTTCCCTTAAAAAAAAAATTTGTAATTAGGGAGATTTCTTTGTTTAGTACAATCTGTCCAGCCAATAACTTACTTGTGCCAAAAGTAGCCTGACATTCCTTGGGCATTGTAATAGGGAGTAGTAATTAGAACTGGGTGAATCCTATTAACATAGTGGTCCGATGTCAGGCACACACCCTTGCTCTTCAAATTCAGAGAACAATTAAACTGGTACAAAAATAGCTTCTCTTAAAAGTTTTGCTCCCTGGACTTGACATTTTGGTGTTTTGGTTCTTTTGATGTTTAACATCAAATACTGAAGAATAAGTAACAGTGGGAATCCTTCTGAGAATACCATGTGAGCATGGTGATTTATAAAATCATTGTGCTCAGTCTCTCAGTCATGTCTAGCTCTTTGCAGCTCCATGGACTGCAGCCCACTCCTCTGTCCATGGAATTTTCCAGGCAAGAATACTGGAGTGGATTACCATTTCCTACTCCAGGAGATCTTCTTGACCCAGGGATTAAGCCCACATCTCTTGGCTCTCTTGCATTGGCAGGCAGATTCTTTACCACTTCGCTACCTGGGAAGCCCTAATTTATGAAATAGAAGCTGCCAAATGTCTAGGAGTAGTCTCCAAGTTAGTCTCCTGGACTACATTCCAACATCTATGACCGCAGTCTGTTGACTAGCGGTCTGAACGGGGGAAGGTTCATTTCATCAAATGTGAAGGCCATCTTTACATTTAGCAGTGGTTAGACAGTCGGCTAACAGAAAGATTTAAACTCTGTATGCATTTGTGTATGTATCTGTATGCGTATGTAACTTAAAAATAACAGCTACAAATGACAGTGTATTTGAGAAAGTCTTCAGAGTAAAACACCTGTAGAATTAAAAAAATACATAAAAATAAAATTCCAGAGCTAAAAGTGCCCTAGAAGTCTCTTTTTCTCCACCTCAACCTCGCATGATAAGTAGAAAAAAAGTGATGCCAAGGAAGGGGAAATGATTTGTTTAAGATCCAGTAGCTTTCTTGCCACTTCCTGGTTAGATCCCAGTGGAATTACAGTGACTTTGACTCACTCACTCCCTTTAGCTGGTGGGAACCTCCTGTGTAGTGCAGGGAGCTCATCTTGGTGCTCTGTGGTGACCTAAAGGATTGGGATGGGGGTGTGTGGGAGGGAGGTTCAGGAGGGAGGGGATATATGTGTACATATGGCTGGTTCACTTTGTCGTACAGGAGAAGCTAACACAACATTGTAAAGCAACTATACCCTAATTAAATAAAGTGAGGAAGTAAAGAGGGCTGAGAGTCAGACTGAAGAGTACAAATGAAGACCATTAGCTGCCGCAGAAAGAGCTTCGTTTATCAGGAGGAACCCACACGGTAGTGGCAAGAATGTTCTTTAGCTGGTTGCTGTCCTGCCCTACCCCACCCTACCCATCTGGACTACAGAGACAGTTCGTGCTCTGTCCAGGGAGGCAGTGCTCTTTTATCTCATCCTCAGTAGTTTCTTGTTCTCATTTATCAAAGTATCTGATGCTTTTTTTCCCCTCCTGAGTCAGAAATGTCCACTCCCACTTAAAGTGATTTTTTCTTTTTTTTTTTTTGAAGGGAAGGAGTTTGACCGTGGCTCAGAGGATAAGGAATCCATCTGCAGTGCAGGAGACATAGGAGATGTGGGTTGGATCCCTTAGTGGGGAAGATCCCTGGAGAAGGAAATGGCAACCCACTCCAGTACTCTTGCCTGCGAAATCCCATACATAGAGATGCCTGGCAGGTTACAACCTAGTCCATGGGGTTGCAAAGAGTTGGACACACTGAGCATGAGGCACATTGCATGTCTGAGACTAGATAATAAAATACTTTCATAAGGGTAAAAATGTAAAGTTAAACCTATCTTATGATGTAGAGGGGCATTCTCTCTTCTTTTCCAAGAATGAGATGGAGGGAGGAATCATGAAAACCAATACATGTACAAAAAAATTGTAAAAGACATCAGAGAAACCATCTGAACCTATGATTTCTTGTAGTATTTTTCTCAGGCTTTGAGACCTTTGAGAATTTTTTTTTTTCCTTATCATGTGTAAGAAAATAAGGATAGTCTTATAGGAAAGAGAACAATATATCTTTTCTACAACATTAGATTAAGCAGGCTGACAGGGGATCGAAGCATTTTTTACTAGGACATAGATTGATGATAAAGTTTTCTAGCAATATTTGGGATTCTTGAGAGTAGTTGTTTCTGGCTCTAAAAAAATCTAACTGAATTTCCATTTGAATTTGAACTAAGGTCATGATAACCCAGTATCATCCTGAAAAGAACGAAGTTACTTCTTCAAGGAGCTTTTGTTTGAAAATCTTTGAATAAATTAATAATAATAGATAATATATTAGTAGATAATTATAAATAGTAATTATAGTAATGTAATATAATAGTAAATAGTTATTTTAGTTATCCTAAAAAATTTAGAGG
>SJYC01040838.1:0-24401 GCA_006408675.1 Madoqua kirkii
ATCCTAAAAAATTTAGAGGACATGAAATTTTCTGAAAGAGGAAATTTAGGAAATGAATGGAATTAAGTATCTTCATCTATAAAGAACTATAATACTGTTCAGTGATAGAATGATAATAACTGTGCAGATGAAACAAATTTGGAAAATTTTAGTATGCTGGCAAATGATTAATTAAATTAATCTTGATAAAGGAAATGGGCAAAACTGCAGTAAATGAGAATAAATTATTTTTCTGGGATTACAGTCCACTGACTACAAGCATCTGGGAATATCTTCCAGTAAGAGTTCACAAAAAGTCTGCATGCAAAGCAATTGAAGTTATAATAGAAAGTCTCATTTAGTTGGCACTTGCTGTGGACCAAGTTCCGGGTTAGGGTTTTACAAGTGATGCTTAATGTAATCCTTATGACAATCCAGTGAATCAGATCTTTTTACTCATATTTTACAGATACAGGAAGTGGAGGTTTAGAAAAGTTAAGTAACATGTCTGAGATTTTAGAGCAAAAAGTGAGCTAGAATTTTAAACTATATCTAACTCCTCATCTTTTACTTTAATCACTGGATTGCTTTTTCTGCATCCATTGTTTCCTTTAATGGTCACTTAGTAAAGTTCAATCTAAACATCCATCAGGAATCTCTGTGTATCTTGGAAATAAAATCAATTCTTCTTTTCTAATTTGAGTTTTTTAGTTTTAGTTTATTCAGTTCAGTCTGATGGTTATTTATCAAAATATTGTAATTCTAAAAATTAGCCTGAGATTTTGAATCAATTTAAATTAGATGAAATTTTACATATTGTATGTGAAAATATGCATAGCTTACCATTTAAAAAAATGTTATCTGTCTAAATTTTAGCATTTCATAGTATAAGCATATTTATTCGATGTTATTCTTTTAAAAAACATGTCTGCTTTTCAGCTAGATTTAGTGTTTGCTAGCATAAGCATATTTATATTAGATTAGCATTCCATTGGATTCAAAATATTTGCTTTTTGCTTCAGTGGATGCCTGTTAGTCACATAAAAATCTGTTTTCAACATTTGCTATTTAACAAGTCCATTATTTGGCACCTAGTATCTTAAAAGTGACCGCTTCAAGAACTGACTGTGACTTGAGTAGTTCTTCTGAACAGATGAGGTTATTATATGCCCTGTAACTGGCTCAAAGCTTGTATTTCATTTACAAGGTGACAGTTGACACATTTGATTAATGTCAGTCTGAAGAGAAAACTGCTGCCACCTACATATTTATTCGATGTTATTTTTTAAAAAACATGTCTGCTTTTCAGCTAGATTTAGTGTTTGCTAGCATAAGCATATTTATATTAGATTAGCATTCCATTGGATTCAAAATATTTGCTTTTTGCTTCAGTGGATGCCTGTTAGTCACATAAAAATCTGTTTTCAACATTTGCTATTTAACAAGTCCATTATTTGGCACCTAGTATCTTAAAAGTGACCGCTTCAAGAACTGACTGTGACTTGAGTAGTTCTTCTGAACAGATGAGGTTATTATATGCCCTGTAACTGGCTCAAAGCTTGTATTTCATTTACAAGGTGACAGTTGACACATTTGATTAATGTCAGTCTGAAGAGAAAACTGCTGCCACCTGAAAAATGTAAGCCAAAAATCAAAGAGAGGCACTGCTTTTTGTATGTCCCATAAGGATACAGCTTAAGCAGAAGGGTTCTCATTTGGCTCTGGTGATGCAGTTCACGCTTCACTTTTAAAACCGAGACAGTCCTACCCAACTGTCCATTTTTTATGAAATATGTTACAAATTTGCAAAGACATTACCCACTCAGGCACATTCACAGGTGGAGAATCACACAAGTGTATCATAATGGAATAAATGTTAGGAAGATGGGTGCTGATTTTGGGGGTCCAGAGCAAAAGGTATTTTCCTGGTGGCTCAGTGGTAAAGAATCTGCTTGCAATGCTGGAGACATGCAGAAGATAAAGGTTCAGTTGTGCTTGGGAAGACCTCTTAGAGTAGGAAATGGCAATCTGCTCCAGTATTCTTGTCTGGAAAATTCTGTGGACTGAGGAACCTGATGGGCTACAGTCCATGGGGTCACAAAGAGCCAAACATGACTGCTTATGCACGCATGAGCAAAGGGTGCTGTCTCCTCATGGTATTCGGGAAAGGAAATCGATTCGGGAAAGAATTACAAGTAACGTGGTATTTCTCTGGGTTTTAAGACTTTTATGAAACACCAGAAAAGCAAGGCCACCGTTCATCAGAGGGATTTGCTATTGAGAAACTTGAATTTATAGCTACTTTCTTTTAGTTTTCTAGTGGAAATTAACCTTTATTTGTTCTTTCCACAGAGAGAACATTTTTGTCTGCTTTTTCCCTACACATCCCCGCTAATACCCAGGCCTTGGCTGTTAGGCGTCTGTCATTATAGAGACATACTAAGGTCCTGAGAGTCAAATGAAGATCAGGTAATGTGGACAACCTTCCAGAGGCAACGTTTCCTCTTTGCATGGAACTAGCCTCAGAAGACAGCATCATTCAGGTGAAAATCATATTCAGTCCATTGACAGCAGGTTAGTTCTCTGTTAGGTCATGGAACATTCTTGAAGTCATTTCTATTCCAAACCAGGCTACCTGCCTAGAAAATAATCAAGTTGTGCCAAACTGTATTTTACCTCCTTAGTCTTTTGAGTCTCAGTGGGTTTTCAAGGATCAAAGCAAGGAAGCTAGTGTGGGCACCGAAGTGAAGTGAAAGTCACTCAGTTGTGTCCAGCTCTTTGTGACCCCATGGACTATACAGTCCATGAAATTCTCCAGGCCAGAATACTGGAGTAGGTAGCCTTTTCATTCTCCAGGGGATCTTCCCAACCCAGGGATTGAACCCAGGTCTCCCACGTTGCAGGCAGATTCTTTACCAACTAAGCCACAGGAGAAGCCCAAGAATACCAGAGTGGGTAGCCTATCCCTTCTCCAGCGGATCTTCCTGACCCAGGAATTGAACCGGGGTCTCCTGCATTGCAGGCAAATTCTTTACCAATTGAACTATGAGGGAAGCACTCTAGTGTGAGCACTAGATTACTGCATTTGCTTGGCTTGGCATCAAAAATGATGACTATATGCCTCTTCTCCCCTCCACTGCCCAGGGAGATCTTGTCGGCACCTACCGTATTCATCTTCTAGATTTGCAGGACACATTAAATTCTGGACTACAATTTGAAAGGGAGACCACTCATCTCACTGACCATAAACTTTGTGGTTTGTTTTTTTTTTTTTTTGAGAAATTGAAAGAATTATACTGCTTGGGGGAGTCAGACAGTTGTTGTTACCCTAAGTGATATACTTACAATTTGACATTTTCTAAGAGGGAGAAACATTTTACCATTGGGTCAACTTTTTCTGAGTGGAACCACTCTAAGACATTTTGGAAGCAATTGAGATTTACCTCATAACTGTGGCTCTTCATCTTGTTTCTACTGTGATATATATGCTGATATTGAGTTGACAAAAAAATTCATTCAGGTTTTTTCCAGGCGATCTTTCTGAAAAATCTAAACAAACTTTTTGGCTAACTCAGTATGTGACATATTCTCATGAGTAAATGTAGATTTGAAAGTTGAATTGCTACTTACATAAAAGGGATTTTTGGATCATGCCCAAATCATGTGCTCTAGGCTCTATCCCTGTTTCAAAACTCGTGTCTCAGTATCCCAGGTGAGGAGAACTGAATGTCAAACAGTAAAGATTTGGCTTTGCCTCCCTAGTGTTTCTTGCTAATCTAAAGATCTAGGACACACATCCAGGGATGTGGGCAAAGGGGTCAAGGTGGGGAGTGAGTAGGGGTCAGTGTGTTTTCTGCTTGCAGTGAAATTTCATCTCACATCTTCACTAAGGGCATTGTCACTTTCTATTAGCTATTAATTGCTGCGGCTACTGCTAAGTCACTTCAGTTGTATCTGACTCTGTGTGACGCCCTAGACGCTAGCCCACCAGGCTCCCCTGTTCCTGGGATTTTCCAGGCAAGAACACTGGAGTGGGTTGCCATTTCCTTCTCCAGTGCATGAAAGTGAAAGGTGAAAGTGATGTCGCTCAGTCGTGTCTGACTCTTCGCGACCCCATGGGCTGCAGCCTACCAGGCTCTTCGGTCCATGGGATTTTCCAGGTGAGAGTACTGGAGTGGGGTGCCATCGCCTTCTCCAGTTAATCACTGGAGTTCCTCAAATCTCATTTGTAGGCCTTTTTCTTTCTTACTTTGAACTCTTATCTTAAGAAATCTTACCCTAATCCATGACTTCAGTGACCATGTCTCTGTATTCTGATGACTCCCAGAATTGTTTTTCTAGCCTAGACCAATTTTCTAACCTTTATCCTTATGTTTAGGTATGTCCCAGATGTAAGGGTTAGCTTGTCACTTTCCCCTAAATCCAATGTACTTATCTGGTTCACTTACAGATATGTATTAATCCTATAATATTTCTGTCCAGGTTTATTTATATCATCAGAAGCTTTATTCAAGTTGCCATTTTCCCCTGTTGGTTCAGGGGTGAAGAACCCACCTGCCAATGCAGGAGGCATGGGCTTTATCCCTGGGTTGGGAAGATCCTTTGGAGAAGGAAATGGAAACCACTCCAGTATTCTTGCCTGGGAAATCCCATGTACAGAGGAACCTGGTGGGCTACAGTCCATGCACGGGGTTGCAAAGAGTTGGACATGACTTAGAGACTGAGCATGCAGGCATAGACAACTGTGACTATTATCTCAATATTGTCACCAAATACATATTTAGTTGTTAGTCACCCATATATTTAGCAGGGTGTGCAGTGGGACTTTTCTGATTGTTTTCAAATTTTGCCAAAGCAAGGAGATTAGCTGAAAGATACTCCATAATTCTAATGTGCGGCTGGTTATCTCTATAATTGTTAGACAGTCCACTGCATGATACCATCTGGCTTAGAGAAAAGAACTTGAACTCCAGTTTATTAAGGAAATTCAAAGATGAACAAGAGTATTTCTAGAACCCAGATATCCTCAGCATGAGAATATTTTGTTAATTTTTGGAGTTTATAAGTTCTCAGTTTATTCAATCAGGCAGTGATAACAACAGATTATTAAATGATATCTTGGCTGTTATAGAGCTAACTTTGTTTACTTACGTCTCTCCTTTGACTCTTGCCATTCCCTCTGACTATAGGCTTTATCCTCTACTTGGAGTAAATGTTTTACTGCTTTTGTAGCTTCTGAATTTCTAGATACATTTTTTTAGAGATTGGCATGTCTTCAGAGGCAAAATTCTTCAGACTTTATTTATGTTGCAGTTATTATACCTTATAAAAATGATGTCAAGTATTCACTTTCTGCCCAGAATATGTACGTGAGGTCATGAAAGCAACTAGTGAGGATAGATTTCCTCTTGAGATTTCAGTATCTCCATATATGATCTATCTTTGGTACTTTGACCATAGGAAGCACCAACTCAGTTTGTTTTCCAGCAAACTATAATTCCCCAGAATCATCCAACAATTGTACAGTTTAAAAGTTATGTGGAAATGCATCTTTTGTGTGTTAATTGCACTCTTGCTGTGGTTACTGATTGTCTGACTACATCAACTCATTCTTATATCACCCATCTTTCCAGCATGGCCTCTGCAGAGAAGCTATGTTCTCAGTTCCATAAACTCACCTAAATAGAAGAGAAAAATTAGATACACCAAGCAAGGACAAGAGGATTGGAACTTAATTCTGTTTTTATTCAAATAGCCTGATTTTTTAAAAATCTTTTCTGCTAAGCCAAACGGTGCTTCCCAAATGTGCAGTGGTAAAGAATCCACTTGCCAGTGTGAGAGATGCAGGAAACATGAGTTCAATCCCTGGATCAGGAAGATCCCTCAGAAAAGGAAATGGGAACCCACTTCAGTATTATTGCCTGGAAAATTCCATGGACAGAGAAGCCTGGTGGGCTGGAGAGTCAGATGTGACTGAGCATGCACACACTAAGCCAAATGGCATTTGGTACACAAATTTTTCAAAAGTACAAGTACAGTTTTTTCAAAAAGTACAAGTATGAAAGAATCTGCAGATGTGGGAGGTTGTAAATGACTGCATGTGTAATTTTTTCAAACCATAGATGGTTCATAAATTGTGCCAAAATACAGAGTATTTTCCTGAAATATATCACATTTGAGAGGCTCTGTTTGAAGAACTGGATCATGGAAAGTGCATTGCAAAAGATAAGTACATGTCAAGTGTTGTTGTGATTATATAAAAGTTTTGTTTGAAGCACACAGAAATTAAAACAGTTATTTTTGTTTTTCATTATACTCACAGGGTGGCTTTAAGTCTCAGAACATGACAGGAGGAAAACAAGAGAAAGTACTGGTATATTTCACAGCAACAAGTGTGAGTAAGATGTATCAAAATCACACTCACTTAAGGTAACTCAGAGATAAGTCATATTTATATTTTCAGCAAATGATTTATTTTCAGATGTCTTATTATTTAAAAGTGCCAATTGAAATCAGAGTACTAAATTTTTAAGACAATGAAAATCATTCTATCAGTTAAGTTTTATTCCTTTTGAAGAAAGAACTATATAGGTAATTTCTATTAATACTTAAAAAGGCATTTACGTCCATGTTTTCTTAACTCCAAAGAGATTGTACTTCAAACACAATCTTTATAAACTGTGCAGCTCATGCCAGGTGTAAAGTTAGTATTTAGAGATTTCAGCTGCATAATCAATCAGAATAATAATTCCTATCTAGAAGGGGAAGAAAACTCTTTTATCAGTTGTCAAATAAATTCTGGATGGGAAATGTGTTTATTAAATTGATATATTTGCTTACTTGAGGGCTTTACATTTGATTCATAGGATTTTAGTGAAAATGACAGGTCAAAGACTTTTGAAAATACTTTCCTTCAGAAAAGCAATGAGAAAACTGGCAAAAATTGTCAGAATTAAAGTTTTCAGAACTCTGGAAATTAATAACAGGCAATATGAGTATAATTATTCAAGAAAAGTGGCTGAATCTCAGTAAGAATAGAGTGCTCTGTGATATTTTAATTTATTGTAATCCCATCTTCTGATCTCCTGTCTGTGGCAGCCTTGAAGATCATCACTATGCAATCACAGTGAAACCAGCAGCCTGACAGCAATCGGAAGGGTCAAAAATGGGTAAAAGTTCCTGCAACCATTTTCCAGAGCATTGCCTTATTTATCCTGTTTGGTGGCTCACCAGGAGATCCTACCAGCAAGACGTCATTATTTGAGCTCAGTCAGAGATCACCAGAGCAAAGCAGGTCTCTTCTCTGTGAGTGTTTGTCAGAAACAATTGCCTTAATTGCACAGCTGTCTAATGCAGGGAATAACTGTTGGGGCCAACAATATACCAGCGGTAAAACTATAGAGGAAAATTGGGGAAATAAAAATTCCACAGGGGCTTTGAAAAATGCTAACATATTCTTGAGGCTTCTCAGATGACTCAGTGGGGAAGAATCTGCCTGTCAATGCAGGAGACATGGGTTCAACCCGTGGGTCAGGAAGAGCCCCTGGAGAAGGAAATGGCAGCCCTCTCCGTTATTCCTGCCTGGGAGATCCCATGGACAGAGGAGCCTGATGGACTACAGTCCATGAGGTCACAAAAGATTTGGACATGACTTGGCAACTAAACAACAGCAACAACATATTAACATATTCCTGGGAGTCTATAAGGCCATGTACATGCATAGGGATGTGAGGATGCTCAGTAAAGACGCAAGAAGGCCCTAAGTTTTAACCTCTGGTTCTTTTTGACGTTCTGTACAAGCAGGAAGTGAAGGCTAAGACGGAGTTGTGAACTGCCTAGCTAAGGATTATGAAATATTACTGGAACTTAGTGAGAATCAGAGCCATAAAGAAAGGGTCACCCAGGAAGAGCTTTAGCCTCCATCTAGCTGAAGGCCAAGTGGTAAGAGGATCCAGGACGGGCTCAAACCTAAGACAGAAGAAGAGATAGGTCCAGCTATTGCCAGAGGGCATATTTGAATTAAGAGGAAGTGTGACAAGCCTTCTTTTGGAAGATTGTTAGGCTCCAAGGGGAAATAATCAAAGTCATCAGAGAAATAAACTGATCAGTGTTGTCAGAGACTGAAGGGCAGTGAGAATGGCTGCAAATGGACACATGAACTTTTGGGGATAAGGGAAGTATTTTGTATCTTGACTGTGGCATTGGTTAAATAATTATTCTTCAGAAGCCTTTCAACTGTATACTTTAAACTGGTAAATTTTTTGTAAAGCACTGCAGATGGTGACTGCAGCCATGAAATTAAAAGACACTTACTCCTTGGAAGGAAAGTTGTGACCAACCTAGACAGCATATTGAAAAGCAGAGATATTACTTTGCCAACAAAGGTCCATATAGTCAAGGCTATGGTTTTTCCTGTGGTCATGTATGGATGTGAGAGTGGGACTGTGAAGAAGGCTGAGTGCTGAAGAATTGATGCTTTTGAACTGTGGTGTTGGAGAGGACTCTTGAGAGTCCTTTAGACTGCAAGGAGATCCAACCAGTACATTCTGAAGGAGATCAGCCCTGGGATTTCTTTGGAAGGAATGATGCTAAAGCTGAAACTCCAGTACTTTGGCCACCTCATGTGAAGAGTTGACTCATTGGAAAAGACTCTGATGCTGGGGGGGATTGGGGGCAGGAGGAGAAGGGGACGACCGCAGATGAGATGGCTGGATGGCATCACGGACTCGATGGACGTGCATGTGAGTGAACTCCAGGAGATGATGATGGACAGGGAGGCCTGTGCTGCAGTTCATGCGGTCACAAAGAGATGGACACGACTGAGTGACTGAACTGAACTGAACTGAACTGATGCCTCAATCACCTGCACTTGAAAAAACAAATGCCCAGCTCATCTGGTAAACAATTCTCCTACAATGTGGGAGACCTAGGTTCGATCCCTGGATTGGGAAGATTCCCCTGCAGATGGGAATGGCTACCCACTTCAGTATTCTGGCCTAGAGAATTCCATGGGCTGTATAGTCCGTGGGGTCGCAAAGAGTCAGACACAACTGGGTGACTTTTACTTTTACTTTTCTAAATAATAAGACAAAGACAAATAGTGCAACTAAAAATGGACAAAGAAAACAAAAAGGCAATTTATAGAAGAGAGACACTTTTAATAGTTCCCCCTTACTCACAAAAACAAGACAGTACTCGAACCCTAGAATAATCAGTAATACTTAACTTTATACAAGTTAACATTTCATATTCTATTGACAAAATTTTTAAATGTGTAAAATGTGGAAAAATTAGAACCTTAGGGTAGGAATGTAATTTCAGGGGAGAAAAAACACTCTTAGAATATGAGGACCTTGAAAATAATATATATGTATTCCATCAGTTCAGTTCAGTTCAGTCGCTCAGTCGTGTCCGATTCTTTGCGACCCCATGAACTGCAGCACCCCAGGCCTCCCTGTTCATCACCATCTCTCGGAGTTCACTCAGATGCATGTCCATCGAGTCTGTGATGCCATTCAGCCATCTCATCTGCGGTCGTCCCCTTCTCCTCCTGCCCCCAATCCCTCCTAGCATCAGAGTCTTTTCCAATGAGTCAACTCCTCACATGAGGTGGCCAAAGTACTGAAGTTTCAGCTTTAGCATCATTCCTTCCAAAGAAATCCCAGGGTTGATCTCCTTCAAAATGGATTGTTTGCATCTCCTTGGAGTCCAAGGGACTCTCAAGAGTCTTCTCCAACACCACAGTTCAGAAGCATCAATTCTTCGGCGCTCAGCCTTCTTCACAGTCCAACTCTCATATCCATACATGACCACAGGAAAAACCATAGCCTTGACTAGACGGACCTTATTTGGCAGAATACTGTCTCTGCTTTTACTATGCTGTCTAGGTTGGTCATAACTCTTCTTCCAAGGAGTAAGCGTCTTTTAATTTCCTGGCTGCAGTCACCATCTGTAGTGATTTTGAAGCCAAAAAAGATAAAGTCTGACACTGTTTCCACTGTTTCTCCATCTATTTCCCATGAAGTGATGGGACCGGATGCCATGATCTTCGTTTTCTGAATGTTGAGCTTTAAGCCAACTTTTTCACTCTCCTCTTTGAATTTCATCAAGAGGCCCTTTAGCTCCTCTTCACTTTCTGCCATAAGGGTGGTATCATCTGCATATCTGAGGTTACTGATATTTCTCCTGGCAATCTTGATTCCAGCTTGTGTTTCTTCCAGTCCAGTGTTTCTCATGATGTCCTCTGCATATAAGTTAAATAAGCAAGGTGACAATATACAGCCTTGACGTACTCCTTTTCCTGTTTGGAACCAGTCTGTTGTTCCATGTCCAGTTCTAACTGTTGCTTCCTGACCTGCATACAGATTTCTCAAGAGGCAGGTCAGGTGGTCTGGTATTTCCATCTCTTTCAGAATTTTCCAGAGTTTCTTGTGATCCACACAGTCAAAGGCTTTGGCATAGTCAATAAAGCAGAAATAGATGTTTTTCTGGAACTCTCTTGCTTTTTCCATGATCCAGTGGATGTTGGCAATTTATCTCTGGTTCCTCTGCCTTTTCTAAAACCAGCAGAAAGTTCACGGTTCACGTATTGCTGAAGCCTGGCTTGGAGAATTTTGAGCATTACTTTACTAGCGTGTGAGATGAGTGCAATTGTGTGGTAGTTTGAGCATTCTTTGGCATTGCCTTTCTTTGGAATTGGAATGAAAACTGACCTTTTCCAGTCCTGTGGCCACTGCTGAGTTTTCCAAATTTGCTGGCATATTGAGTGCAGCACTCTGACAGCATCATCTTTCAGGATTTGAAATAGCTCAACTGAAATTCCATCACCTTCACTAGCTTTGTTCATAGTGATGTTTTCTAAGGCCCACTTGACTTCACATTCCAGGATGTCTGGCTCTAGATGAGTGATCACATCATCATGATTATCTGGGTCTTGAAGATCTTTTTTGTACAGTTTTTCCATGTATTCTTGCCACCTCTTCTTAATATCTTCTGCTTCTGTTAGGCCCATACCATTTCTGTCCTTTATCGAGCTCATCTTTGCATGAAATGTTCCCATGATATCTCTGATTTTCTTGAAGAGATCTCTAGTCTTTCCCATTCTGTTGTTTTCCTCTTATTTTTTTGCATTGATTGCTGAAGAAGGCTTTCTTATTTCTTCTTGCTATTCTTTGGAACTCTGCATTCAGATGCTTATATCTTTCCTTTTCTCCTTTGCTTTTCGCCTCTCTTCTTTTCACAGCTATTTTTAAGGCTTCCCCAGACAGCCTATTTGCTTTTCTGCATTGCCTTTCCATGGGGATGGTCTTGATCCCTGTCTCTTATACAATGTCATGAACCTCATTCCATAGTTCATCAGGCACTCTATCTATCAGATCTAGGCCCTTAGATCTATTTCTCACTTCCACTGTATAATCATAAGGGATTTGATTTAGGTCATACCTGAATGGTCTAGTGGTTTTCCCTACTTTCTTCAATTTCAGTCTGAATTTGGCAATAAGGAGTTCATATGACCCAGAAATTTCCTTTCTAGGCATTTATATGCAAAGTTCCCTATAATTGGAAATGTGAATAAGGAGCCTGTATCAGCAGTTTTTCTACCTGTACTTTTCTGAATCTGTAAAAGATCTTTGTAAGACTGGTTTACTTTCATCAGTGTTAGTACAAACATTGATTCTAGTATAAGGCCTTTCATAACTATCCAGTCTAAATTAAAACTTCCTCCCACTTAGCAGGAGAGAGACCTTTTCTACTTCCTTGTCTAAACAAGACCTCCATCAAAACCTGGCATTTAATGAGTAATAATATTGCTTGTTAAAGAAAAATGCTGGAAACAAGTTAAATGTACATCAGTACTGGATACTATTATGTCAGATATTTAAAAAACTATAAATTAAAAAGTATGCACTTGGTAAAACACATAGAGGTCAGTAAAATAAATTAAATTGTTAAATTGTATAGTTAGTATTAAGTCATTTAATGTAAAGACAGAATCCTCTAGACACTGCTACTCAAAGTGTGTTCTGAGAATCAGTGTGGATTTGTGAACTGTTCCTTATGGCTCATTACAAAAAAATCAGAAATATTTTAAAAAATTTATGGCTGTTCAATATTGCCACAATATCGAAGGATGCCTTCAGTGCATTTGCCTCATTGAACCTCAAAGTTATAGATAAGTTTAGTGTGGTTGAACTCACTAATGAATTGTTTGTGGCTTAAGCTGCATATCAGCCAGACATGGTCTGTAATAGATTGTGGAAAATAAAAAATTCAAACTGAATCATTTAACCCTTCATTACATATAGATACACATAACTTTCAGACAGTATTCTATATTGTTAATGCTTATGCCTATGTGTGAGAAACATGCTGCTGCTGCTGCTAAGTCGCTTTGGTTGTGTCTGACGCTTCGTGACCCCATGGACTGCAGCCCACCAGGCTCCTTTGTCCATGGGATTTATGAACCCTGGAAAAATACAGGCACTGAATTCATGATAGTGGTTGTAGGTATGTGAGGATAGATAGAAGAAGGACACAAGGAAATGAAAATAAATGAGGTTTTATCTTTATCTAGCATGCTTTTATCTACTTATTAAAATAATGATAAGGCAAATGTGACAGGCAGTTATTAATTCTGAGTGTACAGTATTTATTTTTGTTAATATTATGATTTATACTTTTATGCATTTTTCTCAAAATAAAACTAATAAAAAAGAAAGGAATTCTTCTAAATTAGAACAGGAAGTCAATTAACTCCAAGAAGAATGTCTTTAACAAGAGAAACGAAATGGATCCCAGCAATGGAAAAATGAACTAAAGAGCTGTACAGCATTCTGCTTCATATCTCACAAAGGGGAGAAGAAGCCAGTTAGTTTCTAGGTGAAAATCAAAAGCTCCATGAGAAATAATGGTTCAGATTTCAAGACAATGATCATATGGTTTTACAGATATAATGCAGTTTAAGGAAAGAGCCTTGGCTTCCTAGTATGTTAGGAATATCTTTACATGGCACAAAGATTGTGACATTTAACACAAAGAGGATAAAAGGTTATCCTAAAGGATAACTTTTGCTGGGTTCTGTAGTAAATATTTACACAGTCATGATAATGGGAATACCATTTATTTTCAATGTTTAAAGTCCTATGAAACAAATATGGATGATTTAAATACGGTGACAGAGTAGAATGTAGACATTATCCATAGGCCGTATAAGAGTAGAAGTGTAACTTGTCCTTTCTGTAACTTAGTCAAACAAATGGGTAGTCCAATAATTTCATGAAAGATTTGGAGAATTAAATTGGATGTCATTTGACTATACACACTGTAGCCTTACTGTGTGAATATAATTTGAAAATAATTCATTATTATATTAGAAAAAAGTAGATTAGCTGAATTTATTGAGGAATACCTGAGAGGAAGATTAAAGACTGAAATAAGATCTGAATTAATTAAGTTGTACATTGAACCTATGGTAATTGGGCTGAAGACAACCCTGTCTGGAGGCCATGGTCTAAGACTCTCTGCTGATGTAGTGTCTATAGAGTAAGGCTTGTTTGTTCCTCATAATCTTGAGAAAAATCAACCAGCATGTGTGTGCTCTATATTTAAGGCCCCCAAATCTCTGTTTGTGAAAAACATTTAGTCAAGTAAGAAATTTTCTCTATATTAATGTCAGAATTTAAGGCCAAATTGCTCAAGATCACTTTTTTAAGTGGCGAATGACTTTAGTCCTGGGAAGTTTTTTATTCTTTTAAATTTTATTTTGACTGCACTCTGTCTTCATTGCAGAGCAGGTTCTTTGTTGTGGTGCTGTGGGCTCAGTTGTCCTTTGGCATGTGAGATCTTAGCTCCCTGAATGAGAACTGGACCCATGTCCCCTACAGTGGGATGTGGATTATTTATCACTGGACTATCAGGGAAGTCCTAGTCTTGGGAAGGTTTAACGTTAAAGATGGAGATAATGAAATAAATTGAGTCATTTTATTGATATTTTTAAGCAAGTTTGAAAATATTCTGTTCATTAGTTATTTCAGTTCATACTTATATTTTAAGAGAATTATATTGGAAAGGTATTGATTTTTATTGATAGTCCTTGAAAATAAAATCGAATATATCAAGTTAGTTTAAAAGTGTTAAGGGAAATTTAATTTCTCAAATGTCAGTAGTTCAGTTCAGTCACTCAGTCGTGTCTGCCTCTTTGTGACCCCAGGGACTGCAGCACACCAGGCTTCCGTGTTTTATCACCAACTCCCAGAGCCTGATATAATTCAAGTCCATCGAATCGGTGATGCCCTCCAACCATGTCATCCTCTGTCGTCCCCTTCTCCTCCTGCCTTCAATCTTTCCCAGCATCATGGTCTTTTCCAGAGAGTCAGTTCCTCGCATCAGGTGGCCAAAGTATTGGAGCTTCAGCTTCAGCATCAGTCCTTCCAATGAATATTCAGAACTGATTTCCTTTAGGATTGACTGTTTGAATCTCCTTGCAGTCCAAGGGACTCTCAAGAGTCTTCTCTAACACCACAGTTCAAAAGCATCAATTCTTTGGCACTCAGCTTTCTTTATGGTCCAACTCTCACATCCATACATGACTTCTGGAAAAACCATATATTGACTAGATGGACCTGTGATGGCAAAGTAATGCCTGTGCTGTCTAGGTTGGTCATACTTTTCTTCCAAGGAGCAAGCGTCTTTTAGTTTTATGGCTGCAGTCACCATCTGCAGTGATTTTGGAGCCCAAGAAAATAAAATCTGTCACTGTTTCTATTGTTTCCTACCTATTTGCCATGAAGTGATGGGACCAAATGCCATGATCTCAATTTTTTGAATGCTGAGTTTCAAGTCAGCAGTGGCAATAGCCTTCTTTAAAAATTGTTAAAATTGCCAGATTTATAAATGTAATGATGTAATCCATGTATTGGGTTAAAAAAATCCATTAAGAACTGAACATTTTAATTTTCAATAAATCAAGTACCACTTATCAAAAATCTACAGTAGTTGTGTACTATATCAATCATCAAGGATATAAAAACGCACATTGATAAAAACATGTTTGATGCAAGGTAGAAGGGGAGTAGGGGATGTAGAAAGAAAAGTAGAAGTACTGATTTTTGTAAAATATATTGAAACATTACAAATATCACATAAAATGTTTCAAGAAAAATACTCCCCTGTGTAAAGGGGAGAGAATGTGAAATAAACATTTAAACGTAAATCCAGATATAAAAACTATTTCTGATTCTGCTAATGGCATAATTTGGAACAGTCTGTCTACTGAGGGCAGTGGGAAAATCTGGTCAAAATATCTTTAAAAGTTCATTTAAAGTAACTGAAATGTTAACAAGATATGAGAACCACCAGGCCAGGAAGAATAAAGGATTTGTACATTTGGATATTTTTCTCCTATGGATGATTCTTGATTTTGTGATGGGCAGACATAATAAAGCCTCAATAGCATTTTTGACAGTGAGGTTAATAGATAAATTGGGGTAATTTCTCAAATGTCAGTAGTTCAGTTCAGTCACTCAGTCGTGTCTGCCTCTTTGTGACCCCAGGGACTGCAGCACACCAGGCTTCCGTGTTTTATCACCAACTCCCAGAGCCTGATATAATTCAAGTCCATCGAATCGGTGATGCCCTCCAACCATGTCATCCTCTGTCGTCCCCTTCTCCTCCTGCCTTCAATCTTTCCCAGCATCATGGTCTTTTCCAGAGAGTCAGTTCCTCGCATCAGGTGGCCAAAGTATTGGAGCTTCAGCTTCAGCATCAGTCCTTCCAATGAATATTCAGAACTGATTTCCTTTAGGATTGACTGTTTGAATCTCCTTGCAGTCCAAGGGACTCTCAAGAGTCTTCTCTAACACCACAGTTCAAAAGCATCAATTCTTTGGCACTCAGCTTTCTTTATGGTCCAACTCTCACATCCATACATGACTTCTGGAAAAACCATATATTGACTAGATGGACCTGTGATGGCAAAGTAATGCCTGTGCTGTCTAGGTTGGTCATACTTTTCTTCCAAGGAGCAAGCGTCTTTTAGTTTTATGGCTGCAGTCACCATCTGCAGTGATTTTGGAGCCCAAGAAAATAAAATCTGTCACTGTTTCTATTGTTTCCTACCTATTTGCCATGAAGTGATGGGACCAAATGCCATGATCTCAATTTTTTGAATGCTGAGTTTCAAGTCAGCAGTGGCAATAGCCTTCTTTAAAAATTGTTAAAATTGCCAGATTTATAAATGTAATGATGTAATCCATGTATTGGGTTAAAAAAATCCATTAAGAACTGAACATTTTAATTTTCAATAAATCAAGTACCACTTATCAAAAATCTACAGTAGTTGTGTACTATATCAATCATCAAGGATATAAAAACGCACATTGATAAAAACATGTTTGATGCAAGGTAGAAGGGGAGTAGGGGATGTAGAAAGAAAAGTAGAAGTACTGATTTTTGTAAAATATATTGAAACATTACAAATATCACATAAAATGTTTCAAGAAAAATACTCCCCTGTGTAAAGGGGAGAGAATGTGAAATAAACATTTAAACGTAAATCCAGATATAAAAACTATTTCTGATTCTGCTAATGGCATAATTTGGAACAGTCTGTCTACTGAGGGCAGTGGGAAAATCTGGTCAAAATATCTTTAAAAGTTCATTTAAAGTAACTGAAATGTTAACAAGATATGAGAACCACCAGGCCAGGAAGAATAAAGGATTTGTACATTTGGATATTTTCTCCTATGGATGATTCTTGATTTTGTGATGGGCAGACATAATAAAGCCTCAATAGCATTTTTGACAGTGAGGTTAATAGATAAATTGGGGTACAGGTTTGCCAAGTGGGAGTTCATTTACATTTGATTGAGATTCCAAATATTGCTGCATCAAAAGAGTAAGGGGAAACAATAGTCTTGCAAATATAGACAAGTAAGCCAGTAGAGCAGAACAGACAGCTTAGAAACAGACCGGTGTACAAAGGCATTTGATTTATGGCAAAGGCATAAAGGATCAGTCTTAACAAGTGATACTGAGAAAATTGGATATGCATAAGGGAAAAAATGCAGATCAGTCTGTTTCTTACCTCATACCATGTGCATGTGTGTGTGTATGCTCAGTCATGTCTGACTCTTTTGTGACCCCATAGACTGTAGCCTGCCAGACTCCTCTGGCCATGGAATTTTCCAGGCAACAGTACTGGAGTGGGTTGCCATGTCCTCCACCAGGGAATCTTCCTGACTCATGGATCAGACTTACGACTCTTGCATCTCTTGCATTGGCAGGTAGATTCTTTACCACTGTGCCACCTGGAAAGCCCTGTACCATATACAAAAATAAATTACAGATGGATAAATTTAAATCTCAGTGTGAAAGGTAAACCAAAATTCTAGAATATGACATACTGTTTTCATGAATTTGTGTTGGAAAATACTTAAGTAAAATACAAAGCACTGTCCTTAATGGATAAGATTGATACATTTGCCTACATTAGAAACAGCTGTAAATCAGGAGATATTAAATTGAAACATCAAGATAGAGAATTGCAGAAAATATTTACAACACATATAATTGACAAAGTGTCATATCTAATACATAACGTGTCTTCATTTGGATTTATCCTGAAGTAGAGCCTGACAAAAGGACTTGAATATACATAGTTTATTTGCGGGGTAGTCCTAAGAAGCACTTGTAAGTATCTGAGGAAGTGAAATAGGGAAGAGAGGCAATACAGACACATTAATGAGCAGGTTACTGCAGTTTGCTCTATCTCCATCTCAATTCTTTCATTTGAGTCCTTGAATTTACAAAGTAGGAAGACTGTATGGAATTGCAGTGTCAAGCAACTTATACTTCAGGTTCTGCCAATCCATCAAGTGCAAATAAAACATATGAGATATAACTCAAGAAGAAATGAAAGAAAAAAATGAACAGAGAAAAACAGATATTTCTGTTTTGAAAATCAGTTTTACTGGGTAAAGGTATCTGATTGAGGGCAGGAGGAGAAGTGGGCAACAGAGGATGAGATGATTGGATGACATCACTAATTCAATGAACATGAGTTTGAGAAAACTCTGGGAGATAGTGGAGGACAGGGAAGCCTGGTGTGCTATAGTCCATGGGGTTACAAAGAATTGGATACAACCTAGTGACTGAACCACAGCACCAATAGCAAAGATATTTTGGTTTCTTGGTAGAGACGGTAGCTCTGAAAGGTAATGTGTAATCCATTTCCTTAAATTCACTTTCAATTATTAACCACACACATGCCTTAGAACTACTAACACACATTAGAACTACTAACAATAACATTGATGTTGGACATGAAGCAAATTTAATGTCTGCCTCCAGATTTGGGGGAAAGTTTCTTTTGGACTTTATAATTATTATAAACTATTTTTGCTGTGAATGTTATGACTTGCTGCAGTATTGATGATCCAAGGCTATCTGTTGGGAATGCTTGTTTATTGTTACCCTAGACATATTTTCTGCCATTTCAAACTGTTCCTAACAAGGGTTTTACATGAAGTCAAGTATCATAAAGAATGGTAGGTATTAAATATTAGATAGTTAAAACACTGAGCATTAGAGAGCTGTAGGTCAGCAGGTATAGTAATAGACATAAGCAGGGAGATTTTCTTTCTAATATGCTGTTATAAACATGTAGTCAAATAGCATGGGAGGTTACTGAGTGTTCTATTTTCTTTGTAGCAATTGCAGTCTTCCATTCTTCTGTGAAGCCACACGAACACAGGGCTGATGCAGAGAATACTGCTGTGGGTTCTGATGATCTGTGGTGTGACTCAAGCCCAAAGTCTAATATAAGTTTAGTTCATAGGCACAACCAGGTTCCCATTAATACTGGCAAAAGAGACTGTCTTTGTGAATTATGTAGTGATTTCCAACCCATTGGAAGAACTTTATAAAAGAAATTACTGAAAAAGTATCAGTTTGAGGTGCCATTGTTTAAATGCCTTAAGGAACTGAGTACTCTGCAGACATCACTACTGAAAAAAGTATTATGAATGACTTTGAAGTGAGTCACATGTGTGTCTGTATCATTAGCTAATTAGCAGAAACTGCTTCTTATGTGCCTGGGCACAGTGAATCTTAGTTAAAGAATGATGAGCCTACTGCAAAGATTAGCTGTTCCAAAATAAATTTCCCAAGGGGCCTGGGAGCCCCAGCTGGAGCAACATGACAATCTCACTTTATTGTGAAATAATATCCTATTAATTGAGAATTGAAGCATAAATAGGTGAACTGTCATCCAACCATCTCCAAGCTAAACATATTGAATAAATCAGTAGCCTAGCTTGTCCAAAATACAACATTTGTTTTAAAAGATATTTTACTTTTAAAAAGTTGTCAGGAATTCAAGTCACGACCCATGAGCAGAATGCAGTGGGACAAACATCAGAAAGTCTGGTTCTCAGAGCAAAGTCTAGCCACAAGCTGACTAGTGACTCTCACAAACTCTTTCTCTGATAAGCTTTAGCTTTCAGTAAGAGTTTCGTTGCACCATGTAACTCTTAAGATCCCATCCACCTCTCAAATCCTATTAAAGTGTATGATAAGAAATTGCAATATTTGACTGATTTTACCTTCGGAAGTCTTATGTCATGTGGTTCAACCTAAATTATTGTGATCTTGAGAGGATTTATGGATGCCTATAAAAATCTCCTTTGAGGCTTTTTGACATGGAACCTTGAATATTCTAACTTATGATTACAAATAACCAAGCGAAAGATGTTGTGTGCCCCTGGCATGGAAAGCCAAACTCTTGATAGCAAAGTAAGGGTTTTTGCAGGTTACCAAGCAAGGGAGCCAAGCCTGGTCTCTGAGTTAATGGTTGTCAAAAGGGGATGAACAAAGAGTCAGGGATTAATTGCCATCACGTGACGTTTCTTAACTATAGTTTCAGGAGTCAGAATGTCTATGACTTATGGTGGTCCATGGAGGTCTGTGAGTTCTTGCCCTGGAGAAACCATCTGAATTTTTCCTTTAATTATGTTATTGACAACAGTGATTTTAGTCTTCTGACTCTGGTTGAGTAGTGATCAGTTAGCATGGGATTGAGATCAGAGGTGACAAGAAAGGGAATAAAGTCTTGGATAGAGGAGTTAATCATAAACTCAGCAGGGGAGCTCAGTTTTAGGGGCACTCAGCTTCATTTCCCAATCATGTGTTAATTTTCCTTGGATCTTTGGGGGAAAGAGGTAATGACCACTCTGGTTACTTCCTGCTGAAACAGGGCATAGTTCTGTCTCAGTTTGCTTCATGGAAATTCTGTACATCATGTCACAAATATTCCTGAGTTCCAGGTTTGGGACTTGAGTTTCACATGATTAAGATCTCAGTCCCTTGGTACACTATTTTGGTGCAACAGCTAAAAGGACATTCTGTAGTCAGGTGCCCAAATAGAAGTAGGAAGAACAATGATAACCAGGGCTTTAATAAACCTTGGAAAATAGATCTTATTCTCTGGGGAATTCAGGAGAGAGTCCTGGAAACAAGTGTGTATCTGGCACTTCTGGGGAGAGATATGGTCAGGTAACCAGCTGCCTAGTTCTAAGTAGATTTTAACTTCTAATGTGTTATTAATAGATACATAATGGGGCGATTGGTCATAGCATATATGTCTCCTTTTCCTGCTGAAATTTAGTAAAAAGTTATTTTATTGTCTAGTACTATTCTGGCCAAAAGAATATAGTGCCTTCTGTGGGGAGGGTACAGCTTGAACTATCTCATTTGTTATTACTCCTAAAGTTAGAAAAAATTTGATTGTTAGGAGATCTTAGGACCATAAGGTGAGATTCGACAACTCTAGAAGCTTTTTTTTTTTTTTTAAATGGCTGAGTGTGTGCTTGAGTCTGATACAGTTCAGAAAACTCAAGTTCTTAGTAATACAGAAACGTATCTGCAGCTGTGTCCACAGTGGCCACCTAGCTCTATTTTGGATGCCTGAATCAGTTACTCTGTTTTGATTTTTTAAATGCATTCTTTTTCTTAATGATTAAAGCATATGTGCAATGCTTTCTTGACAAGCCACAGAACAGGTCATTTTGGTTATCATAAAGTTTAAGTCAGATGGTGTATAATCCAGAATGATTTCCTCATACCTCAAAATGTGAAAATTTCTTCTATCAGTTCCTGTTTTATTTGCCAGTCTTTCAAAAGAAAGCATTGATGATGCCTTTTAATGACAGTGTGGTCACCAAGGGTTCATGTCCCTTGGTGTGTGTGTGTGTGTGTATGTGTATGCTTAGTTACCTACTTTGGGGAAAACTAATCAGACATAGTGAATAAGCTCTATGAGGCATGCTAATGGGGAAACATTTTATAGGCTATGCAATTTATCAGACATAATGAACTGTCACACAAACCTTGTACGTGTGCTTTCATCAGTAGACTTAAAGCTAGCAGAGAGGCTTGAGTAGTTGTACTCTGTAACTACGTCACTGGACAATTTTCTTCTCATCCCAAACATTGTGAGCAACAGTATGGTTAGGACTAAACCAAAGCTTTCTATTCTGATAGGGAGGTAAATTTTTGTTAAATAATTCTGTTGATTTAGTAGAACGATTCTTACAGTCTTGGTCCGAATTCCGGGATCAGTTGTCCACAACCGCTGTCTTCTTATCCCGGTGTGGGTGTTGCTTGGGGTCAGAAAAAAATTTTTTTAATTGACTTGTTCAGTGCAGAGGCCCTTGTTAAGTGTGAAATGTGAATTCAAGAGTCAAGTTCCATATTATCATATGTGAAACAGATCGCCAGTCCAGAGTCGATGCAGGGTGCTTGGGGCTGGTGCACTGGGATGACCCAGAGGGATGGGATGGGGAGGGAGGTGGCAGGGGGGTTCAGGATGGGGGACACATGTACACTGTGGTGGATCCATGTTAATGTATGGCAAAACCACTACAATCTTGTAAAGTAATTAGCCTCCAATTAAAATAAATTTATATTAAAAAAAAGAAAATAAGAATCAATTTCCTTCAGTTTTATTGAGCATGCCATAGTGAAGAGTACCTGATCAAGGTCCTTTCATCTAGAATAAAGAGAGGGTCTTTTAAATGATGTCATTTTAAGTATGAATGATAACCTAATTGTGGGTCATGGCTATCTGATCTTCATTCAAAGATAGATAAGCCACAGAAGCAAACTTAGAATGTCCTTTTATTAGTTTAACTTTATAATAATGTAACATAGCAATAAGGAGCATTACAGGAAGTAGGCAGTAAGTACAAGACTTCAGTAGATAAAAAACCTCAAAAACTATTAGCACTAAAACTCAGCTTCCACTGAAACATAGTCTTTTTTAAGATTTAGTTTACTTACAAAAAGTTCATTATATCAAATTATTTTAAACTTATTTTTATTGTACCTAGGTTTAGAAATCAAATAAGATCTTACACCTGTTAAAATTTGTCAGCAAGAAAAATAACTTTGAAGAGTTGGCTTTCAGCCACCTACTTCCCAAACTTATTGTCATGATTAGGATTATGTGCTGAACTTGCCTGGCCTTAATTTGTAAAGCCACAGAAAACATCCAACAGTTTGAAATCTTGTAGTTATAAGACTAAGATTTCACTCATCTGTTTTGTATGATTATTAAGAAAAGTAAGCGGCTTAGGTAGGTTTATATTTATATATTCAACAAACATCAAGTATTTAATTTGAAGCAAACACTTTTATATATTGGGAATCACAGTGGAGAATGAGGGAATATGTATCTAATCTTCATGATGCTTGTATGCCAGAGGATGGAGCTAGATCACAAATGGGCGAACAAGGAAATAAGCAATACCACTATAGCCTGTATAAGTATAGGAAGAAAGTGAAGAGAGAAGACCTAGCAAAGGCCATCTAGGATTGGGTGGACATAAACAGAGACGTCTCACTGAGGAGGAGAAATTTAAGGTGGGTCCTGATGAAGGCTGATCAGTCATCTGTTGAGGAGTTAAAAGATACTCTTTTCAAGTAGAGGGAATGATGAGGAGAGGGCCTGTGTCATCCAAGGAATAAAGGAATTCAGTGTGGCAGGAGTAACAAGAGTAAGGAGTAGAGAGAAATGTGCATATATTGAGGTGTGCTTTCAAGATAAGACTCGTGGATCTAGGTGAGAGGGACAAGTAATGGAGACTCACTCTGAGTGGTACCTCTCTCCAAGTAGAAGTCTTGAGCTAATGGACAATAATCAGTACCTAAATCCAGTATCTTGCCTCCAATTCTGTCTATTCATCTCTGCCTGAACTTAGTTATACTTTTCTCCATGTGAGTTGCAATATTTTCTCCTTGAGTAAAGCAGGAAAACGATTTTATTTTTCTCTGTGGATGTTCAGTTTATAAAACTGGAGATGTGGGGTACCACTTGAAAACAAGCCTTCTTAAGACAGTACTGGAAAAATACTATTTCAGTTCAGTTCAGTCTCTCAGTTGTGTTCGACTCTTCACAACCCCATGAATTGCAGCACGCCAGGCCTCCCTGTACCATCCCCTGGAGTTCACTCAGACCCACGTTTATCGAGTCCGTGATGCCATCCAGCCATCTCATCCTCTGTCGTCCCCTTCTCCTCCTGCCCCCAATCCTTCCCAGCAGCAGAGTCTTGTCCAATGAGTCAGCTCTTTGCATGAGGTGGCCAAAGTACTGGAGTTTCAGCTTCAGCATCATTCCTTCTAGAGAAATCCCAGGGCTGATCTTCAGAATGGACTGCTTGGATCTCCTTGAAGTCCAAGGGACTCTCAAGAGTCTTCTCCAACACCACAGTTCAAAACCATCAATTCTTCTGTGCTCAGCCTTCTTCACAGTCCAACTCTCACATCCATACATGACCACAGGAAAAACCATAGCCTTGACTAGACGGAACTTACTCGGCAAAATAATGTCTCTGCTTTTGAATATACTATCTAGGTTGGTCATAACTTTCCTTCCAAGGAGTAAGTGTCTTTTAATTTCATGGCTGTAGTCACCATCTGCACTGATTTTGGAGCCCCAGAAAGTAAAGTCTGACACTGTTTCCCCATCTATTTCCCATGAAGTAATGGAACCAGATACCATGATCTTTATTTTCTGAATGTTGGGCTTTAAGCCAACTTTTTCACTTTCATCAAGAAGCTTTCACTTTCATCAAGAGGCTCTTTAGTTCTTCTTTACTTTCTGCAATAAGGGTGATATCATCTGCATATCTGAGGTTATCGATATTTCCCCCGGCAATCTTGATTCCATTGTGCTTCTTCCAGCCCAGCGTTTCTCATGATGTACTCTGCGTATAAGTTAAATAAGCAGAGTGACAATATACAGCCTTGACATACTCCTTTTCCTATTTGGGACCAGTCTGTTGTTCCATGTCCAGTTCTAACTGTTGCTTCCTGACCTGCATACAGATTTCTCAAGAGGCAGGTTAGGTGGCCTGGTATTCCCATCT
>SJYC01040840.1:0-25481 GCA_006408675.1 Madoqua kirkii
AACAAAACACAGGGAAATAGAGTGATTAGGATTTTCAACAAAAGAATTATTTTACTAACGGCAGAGTTCCCATTCTTCAATTTTATACTGTCTTTAACTATCTAAGTAATAGCATCTAAATGTCGTGTTGGTTTAGCTGAAATAAACACAAAGTTGTTTGGGAACACGTGAGTATAAACCGCAGGATGATTCATTTATATTTACATATGGGATTTCACTCATCACAGCAGGGTTTTGAGATTTACCAGAAATGTTTGGATGTTTTATAGTTTTTGGCTACTGTAATTAAAAAAAAAAAAGTGGTTCTGCTTTTAGCAAGGGATGGGCGCTGTCTGCATGTTTCTTTGAAAAAGTACTAATACAATCATCATTGCTATCTACTCCACTAAAGGAAACATGTCTTGAACTCTAGTAAGATAAGCACCATGTAGTTTTGCAGAATTAGAATGCCAACAGGAAAGTTAGCCTGGCATTTCCTATACTGAAGCGGTCGATTTAGGACTCTAAAGGTTAAGGTAGAGATCATTTCCTCCTCCGTGGGATCTTCCTGACCCAGAGATTGAACCTGTGGCTCTGCATTGGCAGGCAGATACTTTATCGCTGAGCCACCAGGGAAGCCCCAAAATAGAGGTCACTTGAATTTAAATATCTACTCAAAAGTCAGCCTAAAAGGCAATATGTACTCAAAGAGATCTAGGAAAATCATTGCACTGTCCCATTTAAGACCTATGGTTAGTAAATGCAATTCCAAAAGTCATAAAGTTCAGACAGTAGCACAGTGTTTACCACTGGAATGAACACCACCAGGGTATCTCAGAGCTACAAAATACATCAGAGAGTCTGTTCAGAGCTAATAGCATTACTCTAAGTCTCTTCAGCTAATGCAATTTATCAGCTTCTCTTTATCTGTCATGGAATATAAATAGGAACTACTAACCTAGGACTTAGCTTTCCATTTTCTGAAAGCACAAAAGAGAACTTAACAAAAGTGACCATGTTCTTCAGATGGAGTGAAGAGGAGAAACTGGCTTCTGGGCAGTCCCAGTGCTGCAGACCTTGCCTTAGCCCCATTCTCTGCTTCCAGAGTCAAATTTCTGGGAGGTTGGGGGACCGTGAGCAGCTCAGGCTCCTTGGCCAACATGTGGACAGAAGAAATCTATTTGATGGGAAGGATGGTGGGAAGCAGCAATGCCCAGATCTACCTCAGAGTTTAATGGTCCACTGTTAGGAGCTAGGATTTTTCTTTTCCAAATTCTGTGATAGTACTATATGATAAAACATTTTGCCATGGTGGAAGAAATATTCTACGGCGGCACTTTTCAGTAGGGTAGTCACTAGTCACATGTGGCTATTGAACACTTGAAATGTGTGACTGAAGAAATAAATTTTTAATTATATTTAATTTTAATTAATAAAATTTAAATGTCCATATTTGGTTAATGCTTACCACATTGAAACATACAGAATTTTTATATCATTTGACATCCATATGATACTGACTGAAACTTACTATGATGGAGGCTGAAACATTGTTCTCTGTATTAAAAACACTAGTGAAATAACAAGATTTATAAAATGACTTGGGCACTGATATAAAAAGGGTATTTATTTGGGGAGCAAAGCCTTATCAAATAAAGACAGCTCCAAGAACAGATCTCAAACATTAGTTCATTAATTTGATATTTATTGAGAGCTCATTAAGCAGGATGAAGTTGGTTATGTGTTAGGAAAACAAAGATGAATACATTATGCTTTTAGTAAGCTCACAATCTAGTGGGATAAAGAGACAGATGAGATATTTAAAACATAATATGATAAGTACTAGGATGGAGGAATGGAGAAGGCAATGGCACCCCATTCCAGTACTCTTGCCTGGAAAATCCCATGGATGGAGGAGCCTGGTGGGCTGCAGTCTATGGGGTTGCTAGGAGCCGGACACGACTGAGCGACTTCACTTTCACTTTTCACTTTCCTGCATTGGAGAAGGAAATGGCAACCCACTCCAGTGTTCTTGCCTAGAGAATCCCAGGGATGGGAGTGTCCAGAAGGCTACCATCTATGGGGTCACACAGAGTCGAACACGACTGAAGCAACTTAGCAGCAGCAGCAGCAGGATGGAGGAATGAACTGTAGCTAAGGCATCATCACTGACTTTTATGAGCCAGGCTGTTTAAATCATTCTTTGTTTAACTGTTAGTGTTTCTGACATACAGTGTTATAATGCAGGGTGTTAGGTACTATGAGTGATGAATGAAAATATCTCTGCCTTAAGAAATTTTAGTCTAGTTTTTTTTTTCTTTTACTAACTACCCCGTTGTCTTCCCCTAAATATAGGGAAGTCTTAGATTTTGAAAATAGCAGTACTGTATATAAGGTGCTTGCATTTCCTAATTCTAAGTAAAACTGGTTCTGGTTATCGGCTCCTCTGTGACTGACATACATTCTTAAAAAACAGTTTTCTGCTGCTCCAGATCAAAGTTTGTTTGGTTCATCACCCATGGAGTGAGCCCTGTGTTATGTCTGATGTACTGTTTTCTGACCTGTTCGTGTGGTGTCCAGCAAGACACAGGAGTGAGCATGTGTAAGACAGGGTGAGCACAATGTAGCTGGTGCTTTGTGGCCCAAGACCCATGCCCTCACTCCCTTCTGCAGGTATGGGTCACTGCTGCAGGATGACAATCTAAGCTCAGGGACCAGTCCACTCTTCTGCCCAGAGTCTTCTCTGAAGCTGTGGAGCACACTTTCAGCACAAGAGAGGGTGTTAGTGTCCTTAGGAACTCCTCTTCAAGATTAGTAGACGGAAATCAGTGTCTAAATGCCCTGGAGCCAATCCACAGATGGACATTTCTGAGAAATATTGTGTTCACTTCTTCAAGGTCCTGGAACATTTTCTAAAAAGCACACACACACAAAAGAAAAGAATAAAACTACCTGAAACACAAACAAGCCAAACAAAACCACAGAGGACTCCCATTTCTTATAGCAGTAGCCTTGACAACACATGCTTATCTTGAATCTCTCTCTCTCCATGATTCCTCAACCCCGCTTTTTCCTTTTTGAGATCACCTCACAATCAATAGTATCCAAGTCCTTTTCTGTGAGGTGAGTAGGTTGGCAGTTAATCCCTGGTAGGCAGTTAGGTATCTGTGTGTGTGTGTGTGTGTGTGTGTGAGAGAGAGAGAGAGAGAGAGATCTATGCTTAGAATGACCTGTTAAAATAAGTGAGCTGTGAATCTCAAAATATATCCTGAATTCTTTCACTTTTCAGTGTTCTTGAGCGTTCATTGTTTTTCCCCAGGTCCATCACATTTTTTAAAGAGCAAAATCTCCTTCATTGTATATACCTTCTATATGTATTGATAGCATTTAAAGCCTTATTAGGCTCTTGTCTTTGGAAACCAAAGAAAAAGTCAGTGAATGTGACTCATCATGACTTTATCCATTCAGAAGATCAGGCCAGAAAGGAAAAGATCAAAAACTCACCTTTGAGGCGCCTTTTATACTTGCATAAAATGTTTTCATTCTTTCATTTTGAAAGACATAACAGTTCTCTCTTTCATGCTCTCTCTTTGTCTTTCTTGTTTTGAGACTATTATTCAGGTATTTTGGTATTGTTGCTGCTTTCCAGCAATTATAATAATCTCTTTTCTTTTAAAATTTTAGTGACTTCCGCAGAAATAGATGGCCGTGTTTCCACTCGCTGACAGCACCTGCATGCCGTGTTTTAGAAACTCTGACATGACCTCTCCTTTCTCTCCATTAGTGTTCCACTTGCTTTTCAACAAGTCAGCATATTAAGTAAGACTGATGTGATTCTTGCCTTCTGAGGAGAATGACAAAATATAGTCTGTCACATTTTTCTGCCTTTTTTTGTTCAGTAGCTCAATAATTTACTTACTCCTATGGAACTTGAAATTTGAATTTCAAAATAAATTATTCTTGGTCAACATCAAGAGTTATTACTGAGATAAAAATGATGAGGGTAGCATAAAGTCTGGACCATCCACAAAGGCATAAAAGATGTGTACTTCAAATAGCAAATAATCCACACACCTTTATTTCCTCTTCAAAAGTCATACTTTACTGAAATGCTTCCTATGGGCCATTTGTAAATTGGCTTTTAACTGATTCTTTTAATCATGTTCAATGTTTTTCCCTATGAAAACTAAAGAATTGATTTGATGACTCATTTTCCCCATTCTTTTGTGCATTTTAACATGCAGAAATCCTAGGACTTTTGGCCTCTGAGAGAGAGGGAGAGGGTGGGATGATTTGGGAGAATGGCACTGAAACATGTATACTATCATATAAGAAATGAAGCACCAGTCTATGTTCAATACAGGATACAGGATGCTTGGGGCTGGTGTATGGGATGATCCGGGGAGATGATGTGGGGTGGGAGGTGAGAGGGAGCTTTGGCATTGGGAGATTGTGTACACCTGTGGCTGACTCATGTCAATGTATGGCAAAACCAATACAGTACTGTAAAGTAGAATAAAGTATTTAAAAAAAAAAGAAAATATATTACCACAAAGAAAATATGATTTTAGTTGATCATGCATATACCTTCTATTTTTTTATTCTATACACTCAAACTTTTTGAGTGTCAACGGTATGCCATTCAGGTAGCTCCTGGTGATAACAGTGGTTTTATGAAAAGTAAGTCACTGGACTCATGGAGGTTACATTCTAGAGAATAAGACAACAACCAAGTTAGAAAGGAAATAAAGAAGATTGTTTGATTTTCTAACAAAGGGAAAAAATACAGTTATATGATGGAGAATTAATGTATTGGTGATTGCAGACAACCTCAGAAGGATAGTCTGGGAGGCTTTTTCTGAGGTGGGACGTGATGGGTGAGATCTGTCCATGCATAAAGTGAGGAGAAGAGTGACTAAGGAGGTAGAACAGAAAATCAAAAAGTTCTAATGTGGAAAATAATACAGCAAACAATAGAAGTAGAATGATGCCAGAGTGGTTGGTGACAGATGATGGAGGGGGAAAGCAGTACCAAATGGCATCAAAGAGTTGGACAGAATCCTGCTTGGGTGTAACGGCTTGTAAGACACATAGGGTGTTGTGATACTGGAGTGGGCTGCCATTTCCTTCTCCAATGCATGAAAGTGAAAAGTGAAAGTGAAGTCGCTCAGTCGTGTCCGACTCTTCGAGACCCCACGGACTGCAGCCCACCAGGCTCCTCTGTCCATGGGATTTTCCAGGCAGGAGTACTGGAGTGGGGTGCCATTGCCTTCTCCGTCCATTTCTCCGTCCATTGCATTACATACATAATTTTAATTGTGACACATTTTTACATAAATGTTTGCATCTCAAATTGCATCATTAGGAAAGATTTCTGGTAATGGCTTTCAGGAAACAAAGGGCAGAACTTCTTATGGTAGTTAATGTAACAGTGTGAAATAACTAGAAATCTATCAGCGCTCATGCCACGGCAGCTTCACCAGTATTTCCTTATAATCTTTGCTAATGTTATAGCATTGCTAACTTGTTAGAATACCCCTTTAATCACTGGGAAATTTGCATCTCTTTGATTACTAAGGAGATTTTTAATATTTTTCATATTTCTTATGTCTTCAAGTTTTTGTTTCTGTAATTTCTTATTTACCCTTTTAGTCCATTTATCTGTGAGACTCTTAATATACCTCTTACTGATTCAAAGCTCTGTTATAGTTCTAAGGAACTGGTAAAACATTTTAATCATGTGTCATAATTTCTCATTCTGATTTTAGCTTTGTTTTTATTCCTTATTGCTATGAGTGATATTTTGTGTTACAGCCTTTTTTAAACCTAGGGTGTTTTGATACTCCCTAATTAAAAGCAGAGACGTTACTTTGCCAACAAAGGTCCGTCTAGTCAAGGCTATGGTTTTTCCAGTGGTCATGTATAGGTGGGAGAGTAGGATTGTGAAGAAAGCTGAGCACCGAAGAATTCATGCTTTTGAACTGTGCTGTTGGAGAAGACTCTTGAGAGTTCCTGGGACTGCAAGGAGATCCAACCAGTCCATTCTGAAGGAGATCAGTCCTGGGTGTTGTTTGGAAGGAGTGATGCTAAAGCTGAAACTCCAGTATATGGCCACCTCGTGTGAAGAGCTGACTCATTGGAAAAGACTCTGATGCTGGGAGGGGTTGGGGGCAGGAGGAGAAGGGGATGACAGAGGATGAGATGGCTGGATGGCATCACTGACTGGATGGACGTGAGTCTGAGTGAACTCCGGGAGTTGGTTATGGACAGGGAGGTCTGGCGTGCTGCGATTCATGGAGTCACAAAGAGTCAGACACAACTGAGCGACTGCACTGAACTGAATTGAGAAGGAATCAGCAATTTCTAGTTACGGTAAAGGAATTACAATGGACTGGGCTTACTAACTGTAGTAGCATTAAACGGTACAGACAACTATACACAGAGTGGGGTAGCGAATTCTAGGTCTTCTAAATCACCTCTGTTCATTTATTGTAGCAGATTCTAAGAAACTTCAGTAGATCCTGCAATTCATGAAAGTAAACTATAATATCAGGGATGAATAGGTCAAGCAAGTACTGCTTTAGTATAGAGACTGACTCATCAGTTCCAAATGTGTATCTTATCTTTTTAAACTAAGAAAATATGATCATTACTTTTTCATTTATTCAAACTGTTTTGAGTGCTTTGGATACAAAGTCTATTAGGAACTCTCCGTAAAGTGCTGGTTTTGAGAACTGATTTGAGCTGTAAGTGTATCTGTTATATCAGTTATCAGGTGCTGTGTAAAATACTATCCAAAACTTGGTAGCTGGAAATAAAAACATCTCATAGTTTCATGGAGCAGGAATCTTAACACGGCGTACATAGGTAGTTGCTGCAAGGCCTCTCATGTGGTTGCAGTCAGCAGCTGGCCAAGTCTAGAGTCATTTCTAAATTCAGTTGAGGGAGAATTTTATTCCAGAGTCACTCACATAGACCTCTTGACAGACATGATTCATGAAATAGCAACAGCTTCCTACAGGAGAAGCTGTCCAGGAGAAAAAAAGAGAGCACCAACCTCTGGGATCTCATGCCTGATGAGCTGAGATGGAGCTGATGTAATAATAATAGAAATCGAGTGCACAATAAATGTAATAACTTGAATCATCCTGAAACCATTCCCCCATCTCAGTGTGTGGAAAAATTGTCTTCTACAAATCCAGTCCCTTGTGCCAAAATGATTGAGACTGCCAAAGAAGCTGTGGTCTTTTATAACCTAATTATTGGAAATCCCCATATGTGTGCTATTTTCATTAGTAGCTAGTCAGTCATTCCAGCTAAATTAAAAAGCATGAAAGTGAGGTGGTGGGAATTATTGCGGGAGGTCATCTGAGTGGTTGCTCGTCTTATCTAAATTGAACTCCATTTACAGACTGATTCACACACACAGTAATAATTACCTAAAATCATGTGATTTATACTTGATAAGTATCTCATAAAATATGATGAACTGTTTTGATGTTAAATTGTTTGCATAGATTTGGGCCATTTAGATCTCATCACTCTATATTAAATTACATTTGGCCTTGCTAAATGGAGAACATTTCTTGAGATACTTGGTAACTTCTGACTAAACACAGTGGAGAAACAATTCGAGATCACTTAGACTTCAGGTTTATTATCTCTTTTCCTGTTAGAGGGGACTTGAATAACAGGATTTGGAGTTTGTAATAAAATGTCCCACAGAAAGTCATGAACTACAATGTGTTTATTTTTGTGAAAATAATAGCCACTTAGGCAAATTCAAGATGTATGTTCTTTTTCTAGCCTCTTTGTTAAAAACAAGTGTCAAAAGAGCTGGCCTGAAGGTTGGAGAAGGAGGAGGATAGGGGGGCAGACTTGTTAAAATACCTCATGAAGCAGTGATGCAGATTGTCTCTGGGAGATGGTGGGACTGTTCACAGGAATACAGCGAAACAAGGGAAAGCCTCATCACTTTGAGAACTGGCTAATGGTTTCATTACCTAGTTTTATTGGGTTTGATGAGGAGAACGGCAGGAATTCACAGAAGTCTTTTGGGAGTTTAGACACTTTGAGAAACTCCAAATGGGAATTGTATGGAGCCTTCTAACTGAGGATGAGAGATAGTGTGCGATAGGCTGAATAATGGTCCAGAGAAGATGTTCATGCCTGAATCACTTGGAACCTGTGAATACGTTACTTTACATGGCAAAGGAGACTTTGAAGATTTAATGAAAGTTAAAGACTAAAAATAGAGAATTGTTTTGAATTTTTTCAGGTGAGGCCAATCTAAAAGTAAATCCTTAAAAACGCATAATTTTCTTCTATGGAGTTGGAAAGAGATGCGACAGAAAAGGAAATCAGAGAGCTTCCAAGCATGAGAAGGACTCGATGTGCTCTTGCTTCTTCTGAGAGGTAGGGCCCCATGTGGGAGGATGAGGAAGAGGCCTCCAAGAGCTGAGGGTAGCCCCCAGCTGACAGTCAGCAAGGAAACAGGACTTCCGTCCTACAGTTGAAAACAACTGGATTCTACCAACAGCCTCTGTGGGCTTGGAAGCAAATTCTTCTCCTGATGGCCCAGTGAAGGACAACCCCCAGTGACTTGTTGCTTTTAGTCTGGTGAGGCCATTGAGCTCGAATTCTACAGATCTGTGAGACAGTTAAGTGGATACACTTTTAAGCTGCTACATTTGTGGCAAATTGTTATGATAACAATAGAAAACTAGAGTGAGAAGGGCAAACAAATGCCTTGAAGTTTTTCAAGAGTAGTCAGGAGCAAAGCAGATAGTGCTAGTGGTAAAGAATCTACCTGCTAGTGCAGGAGATGCAAGAGATGAGGGTTCAGTCCCTGGGCTGGGAAGATTCTCTAGAGGAGGAAATGGCAACTCATTCCAATGTTCTTGGCTGGAAAATTCCATGGACAAGGGAGCCTGGCGGGCTACAGTCCATGGGGTTGCAAAGAGTCGGAGGACCTGACTGAGTGACTGAGCATACCCAGCACAGGAGCAAAGTAAGGTACCTGTTTAAGGGTGGTAGGTGAAATTCTCCTTAGGGTAGTAGAGTTTGAGGGAAGGAGGGAATCTAAGGTGTTTACAATTTTCCATCTACCTAGGAATTTCAGTGTGCATAGCAAAGAACATTAGAGAGGGCCACATAAGGAAGGGCCTCATCCACCAGACAGTGAAAGGCCAATTTTCTGAAATGAGCAGGCTGCTCACGGAGCCTAGTTTATACTGGCCTTTTGCCTTCTCATTGATTTCGTAGAGTTCAGCCCAGCCCAGCCCTCAGGCCCCTATAAGGATATTGAGAGCAGCTGGGAAGAGATGAGATGAAGAAAGAGTTGACATTTAGATAATAAGAGGGTAGAAATAGGAGACAATAAACAGAACAAGAATAAACTTCATCAATTAACACCCATAAAAATAGGGTCAGAGCATGGAAACAGACTCATCATAGGGGTACAAATCATGAGAGAAGCAGAAAACATTCAATGAAATAAAGTAAAAACAAGAAAACCCTTCCCCCTCTATTAAAGCAGCAGGTGCTTCAAATTAGTGATATAGCAAGCAGATTCCTTAGCAAGATGAGAATTCTTCTCTGTCATTGTGCTTTGTGTTTAATGGTACATCAGCAAAGAAATTTTGTCCATAAGAATTGGATTAGGCTGGAATTTGTCTCTAATATGTGGCAGGGGAACCTGGAAGTTTCTGTTGCAGTTGTCCTACAGTGTGTAGACTGATGAAGACAAGTGACTCAATACTGCCTCTATTTGAAAATGTTTCTCCTGAAAACTTGTTTTATTATCTTATGGACATTGTGAATCTTGTAACAATCATACTTAATGAGGCTTGAATTGTGCTGGTTTCTTCATGTACCTCTTTCTGTTTTGTGGTATTTTGAGCTCTTGGCCATGAATTTCAGATTCCTTTTTAAAATGAGACTAAGAGGTGACACAATGGTAACGAATCTGCCTGCTAATGTAGGAGATACAGTGATGCAAGTTTGATTCCTGGGGCAGGAAGATCACCTGGAGTAGGAAATGGCCACCTGCTCCAATATTCTTGCCTGGAAAATTCCATGGACAGAGGAGCCTGACAGGATACAGTCCACGGGGTTGCAAAGAGTCAGACATGACTGAGCACAACACAAGCTACAAAAAGAAAAGAGTAAATGACAAGCAAAAAGAATGAAAACAAATACAAATATTTGTGTTCCTGAACAAAGGGCTGGGCACAGCCTTAATCTATGTCTGCTGCTTTAGATGAAACAGGAACAAGTCTGAAAGAATTCTGGTAACACAGCCATTTGTGAATGTTCAGCATTAGTGACTGGTTTGGACATTTCAGCTGTGGCATTTCCACTCCTTTGGGTGACTGGATTCTTACTTGCTCATCTGGAGAATGTCTTGCTTGACAAACCAACTGCCCATATGGGCTTCTTTCCCATGTTCTCCTGGATTTTGAAAATGCTCTAACCTCTGTAGCAAATAAGCCACATTAGGCGCTCCACAAACACTCATGTGTTGAGATGGAGTTCTCTCTTTTTTGAAATCAACAAAATTAACATATGGTAACACTAGTGAAAATAGCAATAATATTCCTTTCATGGCCCTTTTATAGCCTATGACATACTTTCAAATGCATTATTTTGCTGGACTCAAACATACTTAGAACAATATATGTTTAACAATTTATACATCTTGATCAAAGGCAATGAAATTTCCAGCCAAATGTGTTTGTATGTCTTACAAACCCCAAATTCCAGTTTTTTTTTCCAGTTTTCCTTTCCTTTTACAGTTTCCTAGCTTTCATACTTTTTTCATTCATTCACTAATTTATTTATTAATTTAAAAATGCATTTATCTTTATGGCTGTGTCGAGTCTTAGCTGCTGCATGAAGGATCTTTGTTGCGACGTGCGAGCTTTGTTTCAGTTGAGTGGCACAGGCTCAGTAGTTGCAACGTGTGGGCTTAGTTCCCCAGCCAGGGATCGAATCCACATCCCCTGCACTGGCCGGTGAATTCTTAACCACTGAACCATCAGCGAAGTCCCTTTATTTATCAGTTTAGCCACTCATTCATTTATTTCTCCTTTCAATTTTTGGATGAAAAAAGTTATCGTGCCTTAATATTCAAGAGGCAATGCTCCTCTACCTCTTTCACTTTCCGCTTCTTGGGTTTATAAAGAGACTGTGCAGAAATCCTTTCTCTGTTCTCTCCTGTTCGTTGTGGAAGCTTCTGTCCTGTTACAAGCCAATGACTGAGCCTAAAAAGGGCCTACATAGACACAGGAGGCTTCGTGAGCAAGTCCATTTTTCTTGATATTTATGTCATTTCCCTCCAGTTCTGCTGATTTGCATCAGAACATCTTTCCCAGAAATACAAGGGTGAAATTGAACTCTAATTTAGGAGGGAAGAGTGGGGAGAAATCAGGACGTTTCCATGAGGTATTCTAGTGACTTCTGCCAGCACTTACTGGAACACTCTGCTTTTAGAAATTTAGGCTCTTAGGTAGTGATTTATGAGGTCGAATAGTATCTTGAGATAGTAATTGGTATCCCCTCACCATAGCTTCTTTTGTGTTGTGACTCTTCTTCATACCTGGGAAACTGTGACATTCTATATATATGCCTCAGGGAATAAATTACATGCAAAAAGCAGGGAACATAAATATTTTGAAATATGGCTTCAAAAACACTATGATTTCAAACCATGAGACAAATAACAGAGAAGAATATAATGATTGGCACCCAGAGCAGAGAAAATTTTCCTGACTAGGAGAAAGAAGAAAATTAAAATCAGAGAATAAGCTAACAGGATTGAGTCACCCTAAGAACTTTCTGCCTGGTGTTGAATCCAGGGTTGGACAAAACATATAGGAAACACACAAAACAAAAGTCTCACTAGATTCAGGATGATCTGTGAAAAATCTATTTGTATCCTTCTTAGTAAGTGAAGTCAGAGGGCTGCTAACAGTTGTGGAAGTTTTCATCAGCATTTATAGAAGTGTTTCATAGAAGCACTTGAGTTAACAGTTTTACAGAATGTTTAGGCATATAGACCTGAGGAAACGTCATAGAATTTTCCCATGCTCTTTTGGTTCGGGGAACAACCAAGTGTTTTCAGTATGCCTGAGAGTTTTAACGTAACTGATATAGAATCAGAGCCAGAGAGGTCTTGGGATGGAATGAGGAAGATGCTACTGACTGTGTAGACCCATGGCCAGAGGAGCCAGTTGGCATCTGGTGAGGTCAGAGGCTCAGATTTCCATCCCCACTTCCTTTGCCTCAGGGTGAAATCAGTGCTTCTCCTTTCAACGTGGATCAACTCCAAGGAAAGATGGAACTGAGTTGAGTGAGATGATCCAGAACTGACAAGATTAAGTTGCTACCACAGAGTGCAAAGTGAACATAAAAAAAAAGATTTTTCATTTTGTGTATCCTGAGTTTGTGGGTTTAATGTCAAAGTCATCTCATATGTTGAGAAAAATGCCATTTAAAGCCGTGGCACTGGGACTTCTCACTAAAGGTGATTGAATGAGTATCTGAGTGTATCCCTTGATTCCCTTAGAGGGAAAAGGAAAATATATTTGTCGTAGCTTTAGAGTCCGGACACATGGTCTCAGCACTCAGCTGTTATAGTGCCTTGCTTGCGGGCTGCAGAGTTTGGGGAGTTGTTCAGAACTCATAGGATGAAAAGCTGCACTGTGTGTCAGTACCTGTGCTGTCCTGGTATGTGGGCAGGGAAGGGCCACTTTAATTCAGTTTTTAGGAAGCATCACCTAATCTGGAAAATGAGTAAGATTTGTCTAGGGAAGAGCAGAGGTGTTGGGAGTGAGATGGTATCCACGGTAGAAAGCAGAGCTTTTACAGAGCGTTGGGAAGTAGGAATGTGTAGATGTCATTTAGTCAGACTGGACTTTAGATAGCAAGGCAGTAGGAGATGGTCAAGAGGTAAGGTTAGGAAAGCAAGCCCTAGCAAAGCAAGCCCTTAGTATTTCATACTAAGGAGATCAGCTTTATCTTGAGGGCAGTGAGGAGGCACTTCGGCATTTTAATCATCAGGCTATTCAGTGGATAGTGGAGAAGAGGGAATCAGGCCTGGATATTAGGGAGAGCACATAGAGGAGGTTGGAGTGATCTGGGAAAGCCGTGTGATAGCCTGAATTAGGGAACTGACAGTAGGAATGAAGAGAAATTGACATATCTATAAGATAGATCTCTTGATATAATAAATATCCTGATTAAATTAATAAACAAGATCTCTTCTGTGTCATTTCTCGGTTCTATAAGCCTCTTCCTCTTGAAGCTGCACTTGGGGATTTTACTTGCTTCATGGGGTTCTTTGGGTTTGTAGTCCAAAATGTTCCTACTGCCTCTGGTCTCAGAGACTAGGTGATACGGTAGAAGGTCTGTGTTGTTCCCAGACCCAAGGTTACATAGATATTCAACTTAAACCTGGATCTCCTAACCTGAGTATTGGTTCTACCAGACTGAAATAAATAAACTTATAAAATATGAAATATATATATATATACATATATATATGTGAACACCTAAAGACGCTTCCAGTTTTTACTAGAGTATATGTATGAGAGTGCATCCTAGAATCCAAGTGTTGTCATAAATGTTCCTGGAAGCATATAACACTAAAAACTCACATAATTGGAAATACAGTGAACACAGTTTACTCATTCTCTTCTGGTGTCCTTAGAGAAGAGGAAACTGTAGGGGAGTGAGCCCCTTGGGATTGGAGGGAGATTTTAGTTGCTCAGCAACATGACTCAGAAGTAAAGTTAAGCTTCCCAAGCACACCTGTGACTTAAATGTGGGCATGATACAGAGAGTCAGGGGAGAGAAAAGGAAATGGAAAATTAGATCTCTGGTCAAATATTTAATAATGTAATTTTCAAAAGAAAGATATAAAATGCATGCAAAATCTCAAAGTATAAAACCAGAGAAGTCACAATTACTCAAATGACATGGTTTGAGTATAAATAAAAGTGTAGTGGTGATATCCTCCCTATTTAGTGAATAGGATGTATATTGAATGAATAATGCATTTTTTACACCAGATAGAGGGGCACTCCTTATAAAGATTTCAGGGAAATGACTATGCTGTGAATTACTGGGCATGTGCTGGCACTGTGTTCTCTTGGTAGTGTGGAACCACATTGAGCTAGTGAGATGTGAGTCATTCTATGAGATAACTGATCATTTCAAGACCTCATGCCACAGAAGCAATGGCAGACAAGATTGTTTCTAAGTCAGTGGTCCATGAATGGGTCGGGATGCTCCAACTACAATATGAAAGATGCTTTGTTAGCTGTGTACATTAAAACCTCAACTAGAATAGCTAGGAAATGGGGCAAATTGTTAATTGTATTTTGTGGTCAGCTGTGGCTAATGTGGAAAACCCCTTTTTGCTTTAAAGCTGTTATTCAAAATGTTTTCTCAAATACATTAAATCACTCTCCTCACTTTGAAGCCTGCAGATTAAACACAGATCACTATAGTACAGAAGCTTGGGAGGCTAGACAGAATGTGTTCTCATCCCGGGATTTATGCTAAAAACTGCTTTGTTTATGAATTTCTGAATAGAGTATGTTTTCTCACTTTCTCATATCTTTCCCGGAGAAGGAAATGGCAACCCACTCCAGTACTCTTGCCTGGAAAATCCCATAAACGGAAGAGCCTGGTAGGCTGCAGTCCATGGGGTCGCGAAGAGTCGGACACGACTGAGGGACTTCAGTTTCACTTTCATGCATTGGAGAAGGAAATGGCAACCCACTCCAGTGTTCTTGCCTGGAGAATCCCAGGGACAGGGGAGCCTGGAGGGCTGCGGTCTATGGGGTCACACAGAGTTGGAAACGACTGAAGCTGACTTAGCAGCAGCAACATATCCTTCCCTGTAAAAAGTTAAATACTAAAAATACTTCTTGTAGTTAAAAGATCCAGCAATTTACATGTATGCAGTTTAGGTTCAGTTCACTGAGATTTTATTATTTCAATATATATTTTGAAATGCTTGCAATTGTTTCACAACTCTGATATCTAGGGTTGCTTTTTAAAAATTCTTTATTGTGTTTTATTATTTTTTAACTCTCTGGTTTGCAGTTTTAGGCTAATAATTTGCTGTCCTGTCCTAGACTCACCAACCAGGTGATTAAATGAGAGTTAAAAGTAGGTGATTAATAAGAGTTAAAAATAGTGTGTTTGTCCATGTGATTACACTATAAAAATAACATTATGATGCTTTGTTAAAATATCTAAAGATAAACATAAAAGAAGCTATACTTAGAGTAAATTGAGTCCAAGATTTAGAGAAGTGTTGCAGCTGATAACTTAGTCAAGGTCAGCTTTTAAAGCTGTCACTTGGCCTTTTCTTCTCAGACTTAAGCAGATACTAATGTATTTCCTGCCAGTGAAAGTAGAGGGGGAGGAGATATTTGGTTCACGTATGAAACATGTTTATGTGTCTCTTCGACTTCTAAACTTGTAATAATTCAATTATTATATTTTTATATTTTCAACTTGTTTCCCCATTGCATACTTAATATTTAATGCAAAGTATAACTAGAGAAATGTTTTGCTCTGATGGTGATTTTTCATTCAAATCCTTTTAAACATGTCCTACTTGAAAATTTCTGTGCAAGGTTATAGTTTCAGTAGACCATTTCTCGGCTAGTTGTAGCTAATCTAAAAGCAAAAGCAAAAATAAAACCGGGAGACATTTAAGCTAGAATATCAGTAGAGGCTGATGTTATTAAGCTTATACTATAGATGTAGTATGATTCACTCTAGAACATTCATGTGGGTAACTCAAAAGTAGTGACATTGAATTAAGGAATCAAAAGCTAGGCTGAGATAGAGAAAAAGAAATCTGAGGGCAGTGGATCCTTGCCCATATTCCTTGGCCATTATTCCATGTTTGTAATAAACATGTTGACTCTTCCAAACTCTCCTCAGAGCCATTTCCATGAAGAAACTATCAGAGAAAAACATCATCAGAGCACATCTCTTCCCATATGATCACTAAATCAATATATACACTTTGGAGGGAATGATGCTGAAGCTGAAACTCCAGTACTTTGGCCACCTCATGCAAAGAGTTGACTCATTGGAAAATACTCTGATGCTGGGAGGGACTGGGGGCAGGAGGAGAAGGCTGGATGGCATCACTGACTCAATGGACGTGAGTCTGAGTGAACTCCGGGAGTTGGTGATGGACAAGGAGGCCTGGCATGCTGTGATTCATGAGGTGGCAAAAAGTCAGACAAGACTGAGCGACTGAACTGAACTGAACTGAGGATACCATAAAAGGTTGTCTTTCTGATTTGAAGTCTCAAAATCTCTTTACTGTGGAGTTACCAATGAAAGCAGACTTGGGTGGGTAGAGGTGGCTCATTTAGACCAGTGTTAAGGAGTTCAGAGAAGTTTACTGAGGTTGAAGAACTTGGCTCAGGGATTCCTCCCTGCTAAGGAGACAATGGAGGGCAGAGTTCTATAAAAAGAAAGAAGAGAAGAGAGGCTTTTTGGAGGTTTTCCCAAGTAAGAACTGCAGCAAGTTTATGTCATTTCTTTGCAATTTCAGCACCACCACCAAAGAGAAGTGATTCACCGTGGGATAATATTTCTGGCATCCACACTTCCACGAAATACCTGAAGCACAGGAGTTCTTGGGAGAAAGAATTTACCAGAGACGTGGTTAAACAGAGCAATGAGGTAAATGGGGTAAATGCTAAGAAGGGCTTAAAGAATACCAGGATGTCTCTGTCTCTCTTCTCTGCTTGATTAACTCCCATTTATCCATCAGGTGTCTGTGTCCTTTAAGAGGTCATTCCTGACCCTCGGCATAATGATGGATGCTTGGTCCAGGTGCTCCTAGGGCATCCTGGGCTTATGTCTGTTTAGCACCTTTCACTTTGTGTGTAACTTTGCCTCTGCCAATAAACTGAGTGCTTCTTGATGACATAGGGTATACTTTTCTTTACCATTTATCTCTAGGAAAGATCACAGTGCCTAGTGCATAGTAGAGGCTTAATAATTACTTGTTAACTGAACAAACCACTCAAGCAAAATGAGATCATTCTACCCATGATGGCACACAAACCTAATATCGCCTGTCTGCATTGGTTGGTAGTGGCTCCCCAAAAGGAGGGGATGAGAAGGACCTTGAAGGTGCAATAGAGCTCATTGGGAAATAGAACCTGCATCAAGTAGTGAGTCTGAGGTGTTGTGCCTTCTCAAAAGCTTATATTCAATTTTGTTTACTATGAACAAAATAATGTCTTGAAGAAATGCTAGCCTTAGATTCCATGACATAATTGGTTACAGTGAACATAAAAACTAAAGTGAACATGATATTCAGAAAACTGAAAATAAAATTTAGAAAGGCAGTGATGACAGTGACAGCAAATAAAACTCAAACTCAAAGGAGATGGGAAGACTTCTAGGTGTCCTGGTGGCAGCCCATGATCATGCTCTGAACTTTCAGCTAAAGATATATGAAGTCACACACACTTATACACATGCATACACACATGTGGACTCACACCCAAATGGATAGCAATGTTGAAAACTACAAAGACCACAGGCTTAATTCATAGTATTTGGGGGGTTACAGATTTGATGGGTTTGACACAGAAAACAAGTCAGAAAAAAATGGACCTGAGGGACAGCATGAGGTGACTTTGGCTCAAGTCCAGTCTTTCCTGAGGGAAGCTCAGGCAGCTGTCTCCTGAACTGCCAAGAGCCCTGCTCTGTTCTCCCCAAATAACCTGACCACATGAGCTGTTCTCTTGTAATGCCTATCTGGGGACTTGACGTTGAGTCGGTAATACGGTAAAGGGAAAGGATGTAAAAAAGAGATGTCTGTGTACTCATTCCAGGAACCTGTAAATATATCACCTATGGCAAAGAGGACATTGCAGATGTGATAAAATTAAGCATCTTCAGATGGAAAGATTTTCCTTAATTATCCATTGAGCCCAGTGTAACCAGAGGGTCTTTATATGTGAAAGAGGGAGGCTGGAGAATCAGAACCAGGCAAAGAGATGTTACCAGGGGTCAGAGGTTACAGTAATACATGGCTGGGAGCCAGTGAATGCAGGCAATACCTAAAAGCTATAAAAGGAAAGGAAATGGATTATTTTAGAGCCTTCAGAAGTGCAGCCGTACTGACTGATTTGAGCCTGGAGTGAGTCTCCTGAGATCCACTGTACACCTCTGACCTCCAGAACTGTACATAAATCTGTGTTGTTTTAAGCCACTAAGTTTGTGTCAATCTGTTACAGCAACAGGAGGAAACTAATACTATACTCTATTAATGTTACTATTATTATTATTTTTCACAACCACAAATAATTGAGAAAGGTTTACCTGACTAAGGTAATTACAGAAAACTAAATAAGAGCAGATTACAAAGCCCATAGCTTTAACTACACTTCTCCCTGAATGCTGCAAATGTTTATACCAAAGCAAAAATGATAACAAAAGTTATATTAAATATTCCAGTCTTCCTGCTTTAGTTTTGAAAAAAAATGTATTTTCAAATGTTTGAAAAATAAACGAAACATGCAAAATACCCTCAATTCCCACATTTAAGCAGAAAATGGCCATTAGTGAGCTTGTGGTTATGCTGTTTGAATATTTTCTCCCTCTCACTAAGAACCTTCTTGTTCCCACGAGAACCCAGAGACACCCAAGTCACATGGTGTTTTTTCCTGTAATATTTTGTCCTGTACAAACAATAGGATGCCAATTATCCAGCCTTAACATGACAAACAATAAGAAACTATGACAATTTTATTTTTGGTGAAATGATTCTATGAAATTAGAAGTTTGGAAAGAACCACATGCCTAAAAATCGTCCTGTTTATCTTCTTCTTTTTTTTTTTTTTCCAGAGGGTTTGTCTCTACACCATCACGTGCACCCAAGAAATAGTTTTTTGCTTTAAAAGGCAAAGCTATAATCTTCTTCAGAAATTCTTTTTTTCCTCCACTCTCCCTACCTTCCTATATTCATATATTTTTTTTTTACATAGACTAAACTCAGCCTGCATGATGCAAGAGTTTAAAAATAGTTGCTTCACTGTATCTTAAGACAGTTTCCTCTTTATCAGTCCTCAAGGAAGAAATAACACTGGCATCCTTTCTCCTTCTTCTCTTGTGGAAACATATACAGGGCTACAAAATATATGGTAGTTAGGGCAAACAGTGGGCTTATCTGGTGGCTCAGCAGTAAAAAATCCACCCACCAATTCAAGAAACATGGGTTTGATCCATAAGTCAATAAGATCCCCTGGAGAAGGAAATGGCAAGCCACTCCAGTGTTCTGCCTGGGAAATCCCATGGACAGAGGAGCCTGGAGGGCTGCAGTCCATGGGGACCCAAGAGTAGGACACAACTCAGTGACTGAACCACTGGCAGCAGGGGAGGGCAGGTAGTTGATGGAACTGTATTGTAAGTAGAGGGATTTCATCTGTTCTTTAATGTTAGATTTTCTTCATTTATTTTCAGTCAGTAACTGTGACTATTCTGGATAGTATTTCTAATATATATACATATGTATATATACATGCACACAAACATATGTGTGTATGCACATGTATATGTTCTAATAATGCTTCTATTTCCTTGAAAATGATTTGGACTTCAAATCTGTGGCCTGAGAAGTTTTCAGTGAAAACTGAGATGATAGCAAAAGGGTTCTCCTGAACCTTTTTGGAGTTACTTTGAATAAACTTCCATTAATGGGAGCAACAAAGTGTGTTACAAATAAAATGAGCTAGATATATCAAATGTTTTAAATCCACGAATTCATGATGCTGCTTCAAATATACATGACCACTGTTGAAAGATGCTGGTAAACCAAGTTATTACTTCGAAAACTTGTAAGTAAAGAAAAAAAGTTGTTTATCTTGTCTTTTCTATGTGAACTGTACCTCAGGGTAGCCAACTAGTGGTGTGCTGACTCTCTTTATTGAAGTATTTCTGTTAGAATGTACAGTTCTTTTTCTAAGAAAACATACTTCCCTGTTCTCAAATTTTCCAGTTTGATGCGTATTTTTGTGAATGTCATATTAATCACAGTTATTTCTATAAAACTGTTTCTGGTAATTCTAATATCTAAAACACCTGTGAGTATTTTTAGTTTGGGTCGTGTTTCTTGGCATATTGTCCAACATTGTGTTTGAAAAATTGCTGCTCTTCCTTTCGAAAGGAGACACCCTATTAATCTGACTATTTATCTGACTAATTATTAATCTGACTAATTATCAACTGATCACCCTGTATTACTCATTCAGTTTACTTCTGTTTTTCCCCGGCTAGGGTGCAACCCTCTGGGGTTCAGATCAAGAATCTCAAGTCTGCTAAGACCAAGAACTCCCTTTTTGGGGACTCCCTAGCCTTGTAAGAATGCTGAAAGTGCTACTTGGCTTTCCGGCTGCCTTCACTTGGATTCTTGGATTCTTGCCCTGCATGTGTAAAGATGTGGCACCTGACTCAAGGGGAAAACCAGCAAAGAGTGTTGAACTGCCTGCTTTTCTTGTTCTCTCTTTGCCCAAGAATCTCAGCTTCTCAAGTCCTGGTGTTTCAGCAGGTTTAAATTCCAACTCTTCTTTTCTCAGTCCAAGGAGATTCTAATCTCTGTTTCCTTGTCTGTTTCCTCTTCGTAAGGGTCTCTACCTACTTTTATGTAACTTCTCACTTTTGAAGCAGAAGAATTGGCATATCCTGTCAAAGAAGTAGCAGCATGAAGAATGGTAAGCTTCCCTCAGTGAGCTTCCTTCCCAGGGGTCCTAACCCTTCAAGTCTTGCCTGCCCCAAAACCTCCCGAACAACTTCAAGCATCAGAGGTGGATCTCATCCATATTTGCTAGTCCTTGGTAAGCTGAACTGTTTTGTTACAAGCTTCTCTGCTGGAGCTGCAAGCAGAGGTTCTCACCGACTAGATACTGGCTAGTACTAAGGAATTATTCTTGATTATTTTAAGTCTATAATGGTATTATGATTATGTCTGTTTTAAAAAGCATCCCTATATTTTAAAGATAAAATATTGAAATGTTTCAAATACATAATAATGTTTTCTTCAAAACCATGATGAGAATGAGTAGATAAAAGGTGTAGATTTGCTTTGAATTCATAATAGATGTAGATTTGCTTGAATTCATTGTTGAAGCTGAGTAATGGGCATATGGGAATAGGTCATAGTATTCTTTCTACCTTTTGTATATGCTTAAAATTTCCTATAATTTTGTATATATTGAAAATTTCCTATAATTATAAAACATAGTGAATAAATAACATGTGACCTTTGTAATTTAGGTTTCCTTTCAACAGACATGAACTTATCCTTTGGGAAGTAGACTAGCTTCTGTTAAAAAAAAAAGCAATCCATATTGAAAATAAAGAAATAGACATTTTTAATACAGAGGCAAACCACTGACTGCCTCTGTATTAAATAGGCTAACTCCATTATCTTAGCTGAACTCAAAGGGAATTTATGACCAAAAGAATAATATGTTGACGACGTGGAGAGCAGTGTGCACTGGACCTTAGGAGAGCATGTGCGTGTGCACACGCACACACACACACACACACACACACACACACCCATAAATCCCTGCATCTAGTAGGCAGTCCAGGCAGAGCAGAAACTGCACTGGGCTGAGCTCCAGCTGCAGTTTACTGAGGGCTCTCACAGGTCACAGGGCTTCCCTGATAGCTCAGTTGGTAAAGAATCCACCTGCAATGCAGGAGACCGTGGTTCAATTCCTGAGTTGGGAAGATGCCCTGGAGAAAGGATAGGCTACTCATTCCAGTATTTTTGGGCTTCCACTGTGGTTCAACTGGTAAAAGAATCTGCCTGCGATGCAGGAGGCCTGGGTTCAATCCCTGAGTTGGGAAGATTCCCTGGAGAAGGGAAAAGCTACCCACTCAAGTGTTCTGGCCTGGAGAATTCCATGGACTATGCAGTCCATGGGGTCACAAAGAGACAGAAACGACTGAGTGACTTTCACTTCACTTTCTCATAGGTCACACAGTGGATCAGGAAAGAAGATAGCAAGGGGTGTGGGTCCTGCCCTAGATTATTTTACAGTTCAGTCACGATTAAAGATTATAATTAATTTTTGAAATTACACTTAGAAAAATTATGATGTTGGTTTCATTTCTTATCAATGAAGGGCTTCCCTGATGACTAAGATGGTAAAGAATTTGCTTGCAATGCAGAAGACCTGGGTTTAGTCCCTGGGTTGGAAAGATCCCCTGGGGAAGGAAATTACAACCCACTGCAGTATTCTTGCCTGGAGAATCCCATGGACAGAAGAGCCTGGCAGAGTGCAGTCCATGGGGTCCAATGAGCTGGACTTGACTGAGCAACTAACTCTTTCACTTCATTATGGCATTGCTTTCATTTCTTATCAATAAACTGTCTGACTTTTCTGAACTTTCCTGTGGGATTTCAAATGAAAAATATACCAAAAAGGAGATACTCAGTGCAAATCTTGTTGGATTCTCCTCCTTCAAGTCTTCCCTATGTAGTATCCAAATATTAATAAAACTAGATCGAAACCAATGTCAAGGAACTTCCATGAAATCAGGATGAGCTGTTAAGATGTGTCTTTCCTCACTGCCTACTTCCTTCAGTTTCTGCTCAGCCACCTAGCAGCAGTGGCTGGCATGAAGCCACCTGAAGGCTGTGCTGGGGCAATTGTCCTGGTTTACTGTATTTTAGATGGATGTACCTGTCATTCTCCCATCTCACAGAGAAACTCAGGATTTAGGCAGAAAGGTTTTGAAGGTGTATGGATTCTTTTCACCAGATAGAAATTACTAAAGTGTGGAAAGTTGTTGGGGTTACCTACAGGTTTCTGTTTTTTTTTTTAAATTGCCTCTTTTTTGATTTCTATTCTATTTAGTTTTATTATTTTTGTATACATGTGTGCATGCTAAGTTGCTTCAGTTTGTCCAACTCTTTGCAACCCTATGGACTGTAGCCCACCAGGGTTCTCTGTCCATGGGATTCTCCAGCTATGAATCCTGAAGTGGGTTGCCATGTTGTCCTCCAGGGGATCTTGCTATCTCAGGAATTAAACCCAGTCTCTAACGGTCGCCTGCACTGGCAGGTGAAGTCTTTACCACTAACGCCACCTGGGAAGCCCCCATTTTGTGTAAGGTTGGTACTAAAAATATCATGTAGTACACAACAGATTGTAAAGCAACTGCAAAGCCAGCTATTTTTATAGTCACATTTCAAATGGGGATTATCATAAATCAAAACTGAGATGAGTGTAGTGGGTTTAGCTAGTACTCTAAAGCTTCAAAATGAAAAGTTGCAGGAGCTAACTGACAATATATTATGAGTTGTTGACTTACTCAAGGTAGCACTACTTCCAGTAAGTGTTAACTAATAGCTAGCAAAATATGAGTTTCTAACTTCCCATAAATGTATATATAATACATAGTAGTTTGAATATTCTTTTACATTCTACAACCAAGTTATACTGAAGAGCAGTATGGAAAAAAGCCTACTGACCGTTAAAATAGAATATACAACTAGTAATTCTTATGACTTAGAAGATGATGCTTTTGGTATATCTTTGGAAATAACTGAAGGTATCCAGAAGACAGCAATCTTTAATACTCAGAGGTCAGAGGCTCTGGATTTTACTGGAAAAGCTGCCACTGCTGCTGCTGCTAAGTCACTTCAGTCGTGTCTGACTCTGTGCGACCCCAGCCCACCAGGCTCCCCCATCCCTGGGATTCTCCAGGCAAAAACACTGGAGTGGGTTGCCATTTCCTTCTCCAGTGCATGAAAGTGAAAAGTGAAAGTGAAGTTGCTCAGTCACATCCCACTCTTCGCGATCCCCCTAGTAGGCTCCTCTGTCCATGAGATTTTCCAGGCAAGAGTACTGGAGTGGTGGGGGGGTGCCATTGCCTTCTCCATCATCTCATCTAAAGGTGTTCAAATAGCCTCCTTTGAACCTCTTCAATGTTAGTAAATCTCTGATACCATTTCTTCTATCCTTAATATGGGTAACCCATGTCTCCTTTCTATCATGATCAATTTAGCTAAAGGTTTATCAGTTTAGTTGATCTTATTAAAGATCAGTCTTCAAGAATCTTCATCCTTCACTTCCTGTTGCCTAATGTCTGAAAATAGTAATTTCATATATTTTTATCTAGTTTTCTAGTTGTTTAGAGTGGAAGGAACAGTTCTGTGGTAATTATTCCTTCACGGATAGAAGCTCGAACAGTTACAGCACTTTGGGCTCTAAATCAAGTGGGTGCATTCGCTGTACCTCCATTTTCTTATCTGCAAAGTAAGTTAGATGAAATTTCCTCTAAAGTTTTATTTTAGCTTCAAATTCTATGATGTTATAATGTGTCATTAGTTATTTCAATGGAATAACTGTATGTTTCTTAAAACTAGAAAACAGTCCTACAGAATGATATATATTTTAGCAGAAGAATTAAGGTAAATAAAATTATGAAGCAGAAGATATTAAGAGGAGGTTTTCAAAAAGATCTTCACGACCCATATAATCACAAAGGTGTGATCACTCACCTAGAGCCAGACATCCTGGAATGCAAAGTCAAGTGGGCCTTAGGAATCATCACTACAAACAAAGCTAGTGGAGGTGATGAAATTCCAGTTGAATTATTTCAGATCCTAAAAGATGATGCTGTGAAGGTGCTGCACTCAAAATGCAAATGATATATATTTTAGCAGAAGAATTAAGGTAAATAAAATTATGAAGCAGAAGATATTAAGAGGAGGTTTTCAAAAAGATCTTCACGACCCATATAATCACAAAGGTGTGATCACTCACCTAGAGCCAGACATCCTGGAATGCAAAGTCAAGTGGGCCTTAGGAATCATCACTACAAACAAAGCTAGTGGAGGTGATGAAATTCCAGTTGAATTATTTCAGATCCTAAAAGATGATGCTGTGAAGGTGCTGCACTCAAAATGCCAGAAAATTTGGAAAGCTCAGCAGTGGCCACAGGACTGGAAAGGTCAGTTTTTATTCCAATCTCAAAGAAAGGCAATGCCAAAGAATGCTGAAACTACAACACAATTGCACACATCTCACACGCTGTAAGTTCAGTTCAGTTCAGCTCAGTTACTCAGTCGTGTCCGAATCTTTGTGACCCAATGAATCACAGCATGCCAGGCCTCCTGTCCATCACCAACACCCAGAATTCACTCAAATTCTCATCCATCGAGTCAGTGATTTCATCCAGGCATCATATCCTCTGTTGTCCCCTTCTCCTCCTGTCCTCAGTCGCTCCCAGAATCAGAGTCTTTTCCAATGAGTCAACTCTGCCCATGAGGTGCCCAAAGTACTAGAGTTTCAGCTTTAGCATTATTCCTTCCAAAGAACTCCCAGGGCTGACCTTCAGAATGGACTGTTTGGATCTCCTTGCAGTCCAAGGGACTCTCAAGAGTCTTCTCCAACACCACAGTTCAAAACCATCAATTCTTTGGTGTTAAG